>JAMWET010000864.1:0-25000 GCA_024036415.1 Prochilodus magdalenae
AGGTGGACAAGCTCACAAACCATGTAGTGGAGTTGAAGTAGAGATACCCAAGGTAAAGTAGTCCTCCAGTGTCAGTAGACATTCTTCCCTTTAGACCTCCACTGTAACAGTAATAAAGTATGTACCTTCGATGTACTTAAGTATGGAGAGTACCAGTACTAAAGTATGTACCTTCGATGTACTTAAGTATGGAGAGTACCAGTACCAACGGTATGTACCTTCAGATGTACTTAAGTATGTAGAATACCAGTACTAAAGTATGTACCTTTAGATGTACTGAAGCATGGAGAGTACCAGTACTAAAGTATGTACCTTCAGATGTACTTAAGTATGGAGAGTACCAGTACTAAAGTATGTCCCTTCAGATGTACTGAAGCATGGAGAGTAACAGTACTAAAGTATGTCCCTTCAGATGTACTTAAGTATGGAGAGTAACAGTACTAAAGTATGTCCCTTCAGATGTACTTAAGTATGGAGAGTAACAGTACTAAAGTATGTCCCTTCAGACGTACTTAAGTATGGAGAGTAACAGTACTAAAGTATGTACCTTCAGATGTACTTAAGTATGGAGAGTAACAGTACTAAAGTATGTACCTTCAGATGTACTGAAGTATGGAGAGTACCAGCACTAAAGTATGTACCTTCAGATGTACTTAAGTATAAAGAGTAACAGTACTAAAGTATGTACCTTCAGATGTACTGAAGTATGGAGAGTAACAGGAGTATGGTTTATTACGGCTCTAATGTCCTATTATCATTTCTGGATCAAGATTCTTCATCAGCTCAGTGTAGGTGAAGAGACTCTAGTGTCTCTCAGTCCACCAGTCTTTAATAGAAGCTCATTCATTAGTCTGACACTGATATACGACATGTCCCCTTCTTTTGTTGCCTTCAAGTCCTCCTTAAAAATTTCCCATTAACAACTTTGGAGGTCATGAGTATTTTCACTGGACAGTGATGATATGAGATGACTGACTTTTGTCAATCCATTTAGAAGCACCACATAGCATGTGAGTACCACAGCCAGTTTACAGCAGCTATAGTTGCTTGTGGACACGCCCCCAATTTCAATACTCCAGGCTCTGTGAAGGAAAAAAAAATTGTGCTCATAGATTTTATATTTAAGACGTGACTTCAAGGCAGCAGGCATATACTCAGTAATTCAGATCTCTTTACAGTGGTGGTCATAGAAAGCAGGGGTCCACAAACCGTTATTCATCAACCTGCTTTTGGTACACATTTACATTTACGGCATTTAGCTGACGCTCTCATCCAGAGCGACTTACAAGGTTAAGCATATTACAGGTAGGCCAATGTAGTGTTAGGAGTCTTGCCCAAGGACTCTTATTGGTATAGTACAGTATAGTCACCCAGACCCGGATTTGAACCCCAGTCTCCCACATGTGGTGGTGGTGGCTATCTGGCGGGTAGTGCTGAGCTACACCCACCACACAAAACTACCTAAACATTGTTTATGTTAGTGAACCTCAGGGGAAAAGAATGAAACTTCACAGCAGGAGGAAAGACATTAGGGATCCACCAAAATAAAAATGTATGGCCGAAGCTGAAACGAACTAAATGAAACATTTAGCCGAAGGTCGAATATTGAACATAGCCTTTTATTAATTTTGCCACTTTCTCCCCATTGCATAAATTAGGCTGTGTAGCTTTATGTTGGTTTTCAAAAACAAACTATTACTAAACTACATTTTAAAACTGTTTACTCAACAGTGAACATTTTTAACCAACCCAGCACAATATGATGCATCCCAGCCAGCATGTCTGCTGCATTCACAGAGAGCACCTTACTCCACGCTGGTCACGATTTTATCATGTTGTTGTGATACTGGGATCTACGGGCACTTGCACCAGCGCGTGAATGTGTACGTGGGAGTGAGTGCATACGTGCCCACTGAGAAGCTGCAGTCTGTGTCCCTTGCAGTAACGGCTCTGTTCTGTATTTTTCCTGTTTGGCTTTAACTGAATAAAAACTGGGAAGCGTCAGCGTGCTCTGCTGTGACTCGCAGTGGAGAAGTGGGTACTAGCTTAGAGCAGAAGGCGCTAGATCTGGAGCTAGTTAAAAGTTCCACTCTGGTCCCTGTCTACATCCGGGAACTAGAAAAAAGTAACAGCATCATTAAAAACTTCACTGTTCGGTATAAACGATTCGGTCGTGTCACTTTCAAACTTAGAATTTTATTATTACGCTTACCGAACATTCGGTGCATCTCTAAAACATTTAACATGAGTTAATGTCAGTAGTTTAGAGGTCATTTTGGACCATTTCGTCCGGCTTGATTGGTTTGACTGTACAGTTTTGCAGCAGTGTGAATCAATGCCCATCAATGGAGGCTTTGTTCCAACAGTGACCATGTATACATTCTGTATTTTTCACCTTGCATGCTGAATAAACGCACATTCAGGCTTTCAAATATAACACCCGGGCTCGGCATGTCCTGTTTGTTGCTGAAACCCGCAGCTGAAGGCTTAGCAGATCTGGCCTGGGATGTATGAGAAGGAGAACGAGTCGGAAAATCTGTGCTTCTAATGTGCAGTCTTTGCACGATAGGGGTTCGCAAGCGTGGCCTGTACATTGGAGTCTTCTAACGATCCTGGCTTTTTCAATTTGTAAGATCTTTAGCTGTGTCTCTTGAGCGAGGAGGATGAGGTATGAAATTAATCTTTATCCCTGTTTTGTTGCTCTGCATCTTCGCTCACAATGCGTGTTGGTAATTAGCTCCGCGGTTTGGTTCCAGCGTGATGATTTTTTTTTTTTTTGGTGCCGGGCGCCTCCATGTGCCAACTCTTTCGCCTTTTGTTCCACCGGTTTCATGCCGCCCACTCTGGTCCGTCTCCGCCGAGCTTCCCTCCGCACACCCACACAGGGCGATACACAATTCCACCCTAAAAGGGCCCTGCTTTAAAACCCCATTACTTAGCCCCCGTTGTTTTGTTTCACACAATTAAAAAGAACTCTCCCCCCCTTCATATTATTTACTGAAGCGAAGGGAGAGCCTCTTTTCTTCCCTCCCTCTCTCTCTCCCTCGCCTTGAACGCATGGAAAAGGATAAGAGGAAGGCTAGAGCAGGTTGGCTAATTCGGGGGGCCTTTTTTGTTTGCATATAGGCTTACTTCAGGCTTCGTTTCAAAGCACTCGACGCGGGGCCGAGCCCCAACGGCTAATCCGAGCGAGCCGCTAACTTTAAATAAAGATCAGTCATGGGAGAAGCCAGGAGAGGATGCCCCGACACACGGCAATTTACTGCTATGGGGTCAAAAGGCCAGGAGTACGGCTGCTGACGAGCGATTCTGAGACACTTTGGAGAGCGACTCATCAAAACTTAAAGAGGCAGAGAGATTTATGAGGGGTTGGAAAAAGCCCATGACTGACACTTCAGAGACAAAGCAAGATAATGCTGGGGGAGTTTATGGAGCTCCGTAATCTACTTAGAATCCAGCAGATGAGACATTCTAACGTGCTAATTATCAGAGCATGATGGAATATCAGCAATTACGACACGCAGCAGGAGAGAACGCTGAACTGCACCTTTCAGTTGAGACGTTTACGTCCTCAGATTTGGACTGGAGCTATAAGGCTAAAGGGGTTTCTGGCATCATATGACGTCTCATGGTGTAATAGTTTTGTTTGTTCCCAGTTATAATTCCTTCCAATGCAATGGCAGTTGTAATAGGAACACACATACACACACGAGAAAAAAAAAAAAAAAAAAAAAAAAAAAAAAAAAAAAAAAAAAAATATATATATATATATATATATATATATATATATATATATATATATATATATATATATATAAATTTAAATATATAGAAATTTTAAAAAATCGTTTGCATTGTTCACATAGGACAAAACCCCAGTTAATCACCATGTACTAACAAAATGAATATGCTCATATTTGCTAATATCGGTGATGCCACAAATGAGGCGGATCAACAAGGTAGGAGTATGTGAAGCACTTACGTGAGCACCGATCTAAGTATATATATATATATATATATATATATATATATATATATATATATATATATATATATATACACACACACACTTTTGAAATGCACTGTATTTTGCTTATGCGGAGCTTAACATATCTCTTTAGGTATGAGCACTGGCTTGAGATTGCTAGGTTGTGCGCATCAGCTGTATTTAACTCTATATTCTCATTTTCATCAGCACCGGCCCTTGTTTATGCAGCGGCTGAGCTCGAGCGGAGTTTGGAATATCTGTACTCTTTGTACTAGCTAGGATACGTGCAGTTTCCAGACTGAGCACTAAGTCGCTCTGGATAAGAGTGTCTGCTAAATGCCATTATGTAAACAAGTGTCTACGAGAGTGCCCTGTCCACTGGTGCGGTACCACTTCAGAATAAGGCTACCTTTATAAAGACTTTATGAATGGTTTAAGAAGAGGTTATTAATTAGGTCATAAACATCTTGAAATCATTAATACGCATTCACAACACATAAGCAAGACGGGCAACAATGACCTGTTGTCAGTGTTAGTGTTAACACTGAACACACACTTTTATATTGTTGAAGCTCCGATTTTGACGGTTACTGATCATACTTCATCTTTTAATCAGTCCGTATAAGCCCTGTCAGCATCTATACATATTCCCATGCATCATATGGAGGAGCTCATTTTTTTGCCCCATTTATTAATGTGTTATAACTGCTTATTAATACTTTGTAAAGTGTTTATGACCTAACTAATAACCAAAAAATAGCCAATTAAATCCTTAAATAAATAAGGATTTATACTAACATGGTACCAACACTGCTGTGTCTGAACCACAGGAAATTAAAGTCAGTGAGTTTGCCTGTAATTTCTGAACAGGCTGCATCCAAATACGCAACTTCCTCAAAACCATTACCGTACCTAAACATCTACAGACCCAGCTCAACATCTACAGACCCAGCTCGACATATACAGACCCAGCTCGACATCTACAGACCCAGCTCGACATCTACAGGCCCAGCTCGACATCTACAGACCCAGCTCGACATCTGCAGACCCAGCTCGACATCCACAGACCCAGCTCGACATCCGCAGACCCAGCTCGACATCCACAGACCCAGCTCGACATCTACAGACCCAGCTCGACATCTACAGACCCAGCTCGACATCTACAGACCCAGCTCGACATCTACAGACCCAGCTCGACATCTACAGACCCAGCTCGACATCTACAGGCCCAGCTCGACATCTACAGACCCAGCTCGACATCTACAGACCCAGCTCGACATCTACAGGCCCAGCTCGACATCTACAGGCCCAGCTCGACATCCACAGACCCAGCTCGACATCTACAGACCCAGCTCGACATCTACAGACCCAGCTCGACATCTACAGACCCAGCTCGACATCCACAGACCCAGCTCGACATCCACAGACCCAGCTCGACATCTACAGACCCAGCTCGACATCTACAGACCCAGCTCGACATCTACAGACCCAGCTCGACATCTGCAGACCCAGCTCGACATCTGCAGACCCAGCTCGACATCCACAGACCCAGCTCGACATCCGCAGACCCAGCTCGACATCCACAGACCCAGCTCGACATCCACAGACCCAGCTCGACATCTGCAGACCCAGCTCGACATCTACAGACCCAGCTCGACATCTACAGACCCAGCTCGACATCCACAGACCCAGCTCGACATCCACAGACCCAGCTCGACATCTGCAGACCCAGCTCGACATCTACAGACCCAGCTCGACATCTACAGACCCAGCTCGACATCTACAGACCCAGCTCGACATCTACAGACCCAGCTCGGCGAAACTGGCCCAAGTTTCTATATGGAGTGGACCTAGAGCTGAACTGTGTAATGAGGACAGATGAAGCCTATGTGTTGGTGTTTGATGAGCTCCTCCTCCAGGCTGCCGAACTGACAGTGCGGAGTCGTATGTGTACATCCAGCGTGTAATTGCTGTGTGCATTCACAAGGTCATCGTCTTAGCAGGGGTTGGGGGGTGTGGGGTTGGGAGGTGGCGGGTTGCGGGGGTTCTGCCGGAACGATGTAAGGGCTACCAGAGAGACGAGGAGGAGAAATGATCACCCAAACTGTTGGATCACATCAAGGAAGAGCGTAAACATGCGTGCGCACACTTAGATCTTAGGCCTTTCCATGATTAACATGCCAAAGATCACAGCAAACAGATGCGACGAGTATAAACTGTACATCGCCGGAGGACGTTTTAATGGTCGTTACAAAAGCTGAGAACTGCTGAAAGCTTTTTGAGAAGTTATGAATTTAATTGAAATTTAAGCAACATAATTTAGCTGTCATTTTAACGAGGTACATCCTTTTCAGTACATGTTGGAGCCATTTTATCGTGCGTTTTGATTTTAATACATATTGTAAATGTTGTATTAATAATTTGTAACAGGATTTGAGTTATATTTCTAATGTATGAATATTTGTACCATTGCATTTAAGTGATAATAACTTAGAAATGTATTGGTTTTTGTTTGGGGTGCAATCTGATTGGCTCCTGAGCTTGGTATATAAAGCGTGGGCACGCATAGAAGGGCAGAAGCCTCGAGTCAAGGAGCATCACAGTCTTTGACCGTCATGTTATTTAATTCAAGAATTCACCTTTTGTTTTGTATTATCAGAAGTTCATAGTAAAGATACAAACTACAAGAAGAGTTTGGATTCAAGACTTTTTATTTATTTGCACGTGTCGTGTGTAAAAGAACTTCGAGGTTGGAGGCTAGTGAGTTAGCAGGCTGCACTCACAGTACTGAATGGGGAAATAACAAATGTGATGTGAAATGGTGGATTGTGGAGAACCAGATTTCTCTACAATGGTGGTGATGGGAACCAGGGGTCTTCATGTCTACAACACAAATAGAGAGATCCACTTTTAAAAGAATAGCTGCTCCCAGAAGGACGTGTGGGATGTGATGCTAGTGGGAGGGAAGATAAAGGTTACCAGGAACAATAAATGATCATTAATTTAGACTGACTGGCAATTACGATTGAGCTACACATACAGTAGTCTGTCTCTCAGTATTGCGTTGTGCCAGGTGTCTCGGTATGTAGTTGTAGAGGTTCCTAATGGTGTCCTGTGATAACCATCCCATGCAACTTGAATATCCTCACACAGTTCCTGCAGATGGTGCAGTAGGGGTGGAGGTGGAATGACACCAGGCCTTCTTTATGTGTGACGAAAATTGTTCATCTTGTGCTGACCACTGTGCCTCCACACACAGATTCGTTGGCCGTCTCCACCAAAACACAAGCAGGATTCGTCACTGAAGATGAATCACAGTGTGGCATGACACCACTGCAGTCTTGGGTGACGCTGTAATGGTCTGTGTGCATGTAGTCCTGCGCCATGCAGTGCTGGCACTAAGACTTATACTCTGACTTATAAAGGCCATCACTGCTCGCTGAATCGTGGCTGTTTGGTCAGTCGGGTACAGTAATAAGGCCTGTCTCTGCTTATGTCACATGCATTTCATCGGTTGGTTCCTTCTGGGTGCAACTATTTGTGGAACTATGGTTTTTTTTTAATCGGTGGGCATATTTACTACATTATACCAAACTACCAGTGAACCTACACGTCTTTGGAGTTCCTGATGTATGGAAGTATGGAAACCTGATGATGGTGAAATAGTAGAAAACTGAATTTTTTATTTTTTTTGCTAGGGAAAAGTTTTCTTTAGGAAATATTTTTTGTGTACAATGAATATATTTCAAGACCAACATCTTCCAAAAACTATCTCTAATTTTAAGAGAGATTAGTCGTAGAAAGCTATAGGCAACAATCAGCCTTTGTTCTATAATCACACAGAAAACAAATATACCATTAGCCTTAAGCTACAAAACGAAGAAGCTCACACTGCTCATTATTTATCATCATTACTGGGCTTTCTCACCCCAAATCGTTAAGCGGAGGGAACCCCAATCCATTGTGGGCATCTCTGTGTACGCCGTCCTCCCAAACCCAGAGGCCATAGCCCTCCAATAGAATCCAGTGTGGGGAAGTCTCTGTAGAGCGACTAGCCCCTATCGATCCCCTTTAAAGCTCCTGAATAATAAATCCCTGCACCCCCCCTCCCAATGAGCCCCAACACGGCCTGGGGATGGGCTTAAACCCCACTAATTACATCAGCGCTGAAAGGAAATCATTGATCAACAGCATTATGGGAAATTAAACTGCCCCCCAAAACTGGATCAAAGTCAATGAAGTGGCTTAGTGGGCTCTCTGAGGATCTGGTCCATAGGGGGATTAAAAAACCCTCGACAGATGCCAGCCTAAACACATATGCATGTGGACGGACGTATAGAAAATCACTCACAAATATGAGCACAGATATGGACACGAACATGCATGAGCTGTAATGTTAGCGCCTTATTGGGCTGTCTGATCGGCAGGGACCTTGGACAAATTGCCGCTAATCATGTTGATCCCAGACCACCACTCTGAGACTGACGAACAGTGTAGGGACACTTTAGCCGGGACGAACGCATTTCGCCTACTATTATACTTGTAGGGTTTGGTGTTGGCCTCTTTAGAAGAGCTAACCAATGTCATGTTGGATGCTGATGGAGATTCTTTACCAGAGAAACTGGGAGGTTTCCGAATTCGAAGTGCAGAAATATCTATTTGAACGTCCATCCATGTTGTAATTCCCACTTGGAAAATTTATTTTCTGGCTTTTTAGAGTTGCTTATCCAAAATAGTGTTTTAACAGTTAGCACCCACAGAACAACAGTAACCCACAGAACAACAGTTTCTATTTGTTTGTCATGTGTTATTTGTGTGTAATATTGATAAACAAAATATGATATTTGGGGTCAAGGTTAAGCTGTGGAAGAACGCTAACCAAACTGCATGCTGCATTTTTTTTTTTTTCAGCAAGATGTTACTGCTGAACTGTCATTGCCCCGCATCTTCTGTTAAAATAAATGAAGCACTGGGCTCTTTAAAAAGCTCTTTAATTAAATCATAAATGCTTTAAAAAGCCTATTATCTGCACACAAACAAGCAGAAAAACAAACACTAGCCTACAGTCAGCATCAATTTTCTCTGACCTCAGGCAGGTGCAGTAGGCTGAACGTTTTTAGGTAGAAAGCAGAAGATTCTGAGGCACTATGGTCACGTTTAGGCACACATGCTGTTGGGTATGTGCAACGTAAGCTCACCAGCAAAACAATTAGTCACCTTGAGTGTTTAGGGTTGTAGTAACTTCAGGCTCCTGCAGATGGAGCTGTATGAAGATGCGAGGTGTGAGTGATGGGATCCATAGATTGAGAAGAGGTGGGACAGTACAGTGAATGTCTCCAGAGCAGATGTTAATGATTGGCTAAAAGGAGTGACTGCATTTGGGCGTCCCAAAGACCATAGTGTGAAGGAAGTAGCTGACGCTGCAGGTGCATGGAAGTGGTAACGGTCATTACACTGAGTAGCACTGATTATACTCCTCATGGGTTCGTGCAGGGAAAGCCAGAGCCCCTGCTGGTTGATAGGGTCGGCTATTGGTGTCCTGAGACCCCCCCCAACAACTCAGCCCCAAATCCTCTGTCGCAGCCTGTAGAAGCTCACCACCGGCTGGGGACCCCTCATTGGAAACATAATGAACCATCCCTAAAGCTTGCTGGAGGGGCTCTGCTCCAGACACGCAACTGCCACCCCTATTGGACACACAGGTGTGTGTGTGTGTGCGGGTGTGCGGGTGTGTGTATTTGTAAATGAAAGGAAGAGCTCGTAACCGGTCTGAGAAACCGGATAACCAGAAGGGTGGTGCGACACAAAGCAGGATTTCTCAGTTCAACCACATTAAATACAAAGTCAAGTCTGTCCAATAGGAAAACAGCCGAGAGACACATGCTGTGAAAAAGTCTTCACCCCCACCCCTTCTCAACCGATTTCTTCTGTTTATGGTCATTTGTCATCCAACCACAGATAAAGACAACAGCAGTAAACTACTGAGCTTTTAAACTACCATTCTACTTTTTGAA
The DNA here is from genome assembly GCA_024036415.1 of Prochilodus magdalenae. Classification (NCBI taxonomy): domain Eukaryota; kingdom Metazoa; phylum Chordata; class Actinopteri; order Characiformes; family Prochilodontidae; genus Prochilodus; species Prochilodus magdalenae. The sequence goes on from JAMWET010000864.1 coordinate 10,003, forward strand.
GACGAAGATTTACTCAAAATCTATATCACCCATGTGAAAGCGTAATCGCCCTCTACATTTAATAACTGGTTGGGCCACTTTTGGAAGTAACAACTGTAATCAAACGTTATTAAAGTCTTGCAAATATAGTTTTAATTCAGTTACATTAGAGGGTTTTTTGGCATGAACAGCCCGTTTAAGGTCTGGCCAAAGCATCTCATAGACATTTACTCTGCCACTTTCTTTTAGATTACTCAGAAGTGGGCTTGCTTGCGTGCTGCAGATCACTGTCCTTCTGCATAACCCAACTGTGCTTGAGTTTTAGGTTGCAAACTGATGTGCAGACATTCTCCTTCAGAATTTTCTGAGAGCAGAATTCACTCTTCTATCAGTTGTGACAAGTCATCCAGGTCCTGCAGAAGCAGTGCAGCCCCAGCTATCACACTACCACCACCATGTTAATGTTCCTATGGTGTAAGGCTGTGTTGGTTTTACACCAGATGTAACAAAACCCATGTCCGAAAGTCATCAGTCCAAAGCATATAATACCAAAGGTTTAGCTTCAACTGGCCTGGCAGTAATTGTGCTGGTTGTGGTAGTGAAAATGAACCAGTCAAATTTGATGAAGTAGTAGATTAAGCAACTATAAGTTGATTAAGGGGGGAATTACTCTTTCACACTGGGCCAGGCAGGGCTGAACAGCATTTCCCATCAATTAATGAATTCATCATATAAAACAGCATTTTCAGTTTACCTGAGTTCTTTGTCTAACATCAGAAGATGTTTGATAATTTCCAACATAAAAGTCTAAAAATAAAGTGTAATAATAAAGTTACGTTAAAACCAACCATTGTTTTTCTTGTGAAATTCTCAATATGTTTGATGTGTCACATGACCCTCTTCCTACTGAAAAAACTAAAGTTGAATCCAAAATGGCCGACTTCAAAATGGCCACCATGGTCACCACTCATCTTGAAAAGTTTTCCCCCTCCCATATACTAATGTGCCACAAACAGGAAGTTAATATCACCAACTATTGCCATTTTATTTGGGTGTATATATAAATGGCCCAACCTGCAGAAGAAATCGGGAAGGGGCAAATACTTATTCACATCACTGTAACTGGAAAAAAACCTCAGCTTTGTGTTTTGGGTTTGGGTAACTGCTGTATCCGCAACATTCTACACAACTACACAGTCTATACATACTAGAGGTCTGCTTAAATTAGCCTTTTAGAACTGATCTGCCAGTCTAAACCTAAACCTCCATCTTCATTCTCATTCAGTTTTCTGTTATCTAGCATACACTGCAAGACTCAAAAAATATTACATAGGACGACCTGTAGTACAGTGTGTTTTTGTGTGTGTAGCTGTAGCTGTGTTACCGTGTGGATGTGTGTGTGTGTGTAGCTGTGTTACCGTGTGTGTGTGTGTGTGTGTGTAGCTGTGATACAGTGTGTTGTGTGTGTGTAGCTGTGTTACCGTGTGTGTGTGTGTGTGTAGCTGTGTTGTAGTGTGTGTGTGTGTAGCTGTGATAGTGTGTTTGTGTGTGTGTAGCTGTGTTACCGTGTGTGTGTCTGTGTGTGTAGCTGTGATACAGTGTGTTTGTGTAGCTGTGTTAGTGTGTTTGTGTGAGTGTAGCTGTGTTACCGTGTGTGTGTGTGTGTGTAGCTGTGTTATAGTGTGTGTGTGTGTGTAGCTGTGTTAGTGTGTGTGTGTGTAGCTGTGTTAGTGTGTGTGTGTGTGTGTAGCTGTGTTACCGTGTGTATTTGTGTGTGTGTGTAGCTGTGATACAGTGTGTGTAGCTGTGTTACCTTGTGTATGTGTTTGTATGTGTGTAGCTGTGTTACCGTGTGTGTGTGTGTTTGTGTAGCTGTGATACAGTGTGTTGTGTGTGTGTAGCTGTGTTACCGTGTGTGTGTGTGTGTGTGTAGCTGTGTTATAGTGTGTGTGTGTGTAGCTGTGATACAGTGTGTTTGTGTGTGTGTAGCTGTGATACCGTGTGTGTGTGTGTAGCTGTGATACAGTGTGTTTGTGTGTGTGTAGCTGTGTTACCTTGTGTATGTGTGTGTGTGTGTAGCTGTGTTACCGTGTGTGTGTGTGTGTGTGTGTAGCTGTGATACAGTGTGTTGTGTGTGTGTAGCTGTGTTACCGTGTGTGTGTGTGTGTGTGTGTGTAGCTGTGTTATAGTGTGTGTGTGTAGCTGTGTTAGTGTGTGTGTGTGTGTGTAGCTGTGTTATAGTGTGTGTGTGTGTGTGTAGCTGTGTTACCGTGTGTGTCTAGCTGTGTTACCGTGTGTGTGTGTGTGTGTGTAGCTGTGTTAGTGTGTTTGTGTGTGTGTAGCTGTGTTACCATGTGTGTGTGTGTCTGTGTGTAGCTGTGTTATAGTGTGTGTGTTTAGCTGTGTTAGTGTGTTTGTGTGGGTGTAGCTGTGTTACCGTGTGTGTGTGTGTGTGTGTGTGTGTGTGTTTGTGTAGCTGTGTTAGTGTGTTTGTGTGGGTGTAGCTGTGTTACCGTGTGTGTGTGTGTGTGTTTGTGTAGCTGTGTTTGTGTGGGTGTAGCTGTGTTACCGTGTGTGTGTGTGTGTGTGTGTGTGTGTGTAGCTGTGTTAGTGTGTTTGTGTGTGTGTAGCTGTGTTACCGTGTGTGTGTGTGTGTGTGTGTGTGTGTGTGTGTAGCTGTGTTATAGTGTGTGTGTGTAGCTGTGTTAGTGTGTTTGTGTGGGTGTAGCTGTGTTACCATGTGTCTGTGTGTGTTTGTGTAGCTGTGTTTGTGTGGGTGTAGCTGTGTTACCGTGTGTGTGTGTGTGTGTGTGTGGGTGTAGCTGTGTTACCGTGTGTGTGTGTGTGTGTGTGTGTGTGTAGCTGTGTTATAGTGTGTGTGTGTGTAGCTGTGTTAGTGTGTGTGTGTGTGTGTAGCTGTGTTATAGTGTGTGTGTGTGTGTGTAGCTGTGTTACCGTGTGTGTGTAGCTGTGTTACCGTGTGTGTGTGTGTGTGTGTGTGTGTAGCTGTGTTAGTGTGTTTGTGTGTGTGTAGCTGTGTTACAATGTGTGTGTGTGTCTGTGTGTGTGTGTAGCTGTGTTATAGTGTGTGTGTTTAGCTGTGTTAGTGTGTTTGTGTGGGTGTAGCTGTGTTACCGTGTGTGTGTGTGTGTGTTTGTGTAGCTGTGTTAGTGTGTTTGTGTGGGTGTAGCTGTGTTACCGTGTGTCTGTGTGTGTTTGTGTAGCTGTGTTTGTGTGGGTGTAGCTGTGTTACCGTGTGTGTGTGTGTGTGTGTGTGTGGGTGTAGCAGTGTTACCGTGTGTCTGTGTGTGTGTGTGTGTGTGTTTGTGTAGCTGTGTTTGTGTGGGTGTAGCTATGTTACCGTGTGTGTGTGTGTGGGTGTAGCTGTGTTACCGTGTGTGTGTGTGTGTGTTTGTGTAGCTGTGTTTGTGTGGGTGTAGCTGTGTTAGTGTGTTTGTGTGGGTGTAGCTGTGTTACCGTGTGTGTGTGTGTGTGTGTGTGTAGCCGTGTTACCCTGTGTTTACCTGTACAGCTTTTCTGAACTTGGAGCAGAAGTGTTGAAAGGTGTTGAAACACACGTCCAGTTTGAAAGTTTCTTTGTCTTCACAGAAGAAATCGATCACATTGTCTCTGTCCCTCTGTAGCTCCACCCTGCTGTCCTGAACCTCAGCTACAGTCACGGCAGCACTCTACAACCATCACACATACACATGATTAATCCCAAAGAACATACACACTGAACACACACTGAACACACACTAAACACACTGAACACACCTGCAGGAATGTGTGGAATTGCTGCAGAAGGTCCATGTCGCTCTGAATGTGCTCTTGCATCTGGCTGATTCTCCGGCTCAGATTTTCCAGCTCCTCATCCAAACTCTCCACACTGACCCTGCGTCGGGTGGTGTGGGCGGAGAGGGGTGTACAGAGTGTTTGTTAGCTGTCTGTCATCACAGTCTCAGTACGACTGAAACAGTGTCCAATGCTTGTTCTCCCTTTCATGGTTAAAATGTGATAACTTAGCCCATCATTTTTAAGTTGCTGTTCTGATGCTGGCCACAGGGTGGCAGTAGCAGTTATAGCACACACTTTATCAACCAAAAAAGGGACGCCACTGACGACATGGAGGGCAGCTAAAGCGAACTTCATGGCTCTGGTGAATTATAACCCTTGTTTGAGGAACTTGGTTGTTCTAATACTCACGTAAGTGGTAGATAATTAGATAATTCAATGATGAATGGGGGAACATGTTTAGAACTGCATTGAATGCATTTTCAGCGCATTTCTGTTTGTTTCTTTGCAGGAGGGTTTCTTGTGTGGGGGTTGTTTCCTATTGTTCTGGTGGCACTTGTTGTCTTAGCCCCTTGCATTCATGGGATGGAATTAATACAGCTTGGATGGACATTTCAGCTTCTTAAGTCAACTAAGCGGATTTGAACTACTCTCCGGGACAGCAAAGTCAGAATTCCATCCCCTAAGGATTACTATTTTCCTCTACAAGGCTACGTCCAGGAAACATGAACTGCTGAAGGACTGGAAAGTCCTCTGTTCCGGGTGAGATCTCTCCAGTTCTGCCTCTCTATGGGACGTATAGACCCTTGAATCTACAGATAGGGTTTGTTAATGTGATTTGTATCTGAGACTGTGATGGGTATGGTGATATTTGTACAGGGGGGTCATCATGGGCTGTGTTGTGATTGTTGACTGTTGGTCTACCAGTAAAACAGGGTGTGAAGCAGCTAGTGGATGGTACCCCGCATTCTGAGTCTAACAGGATACCGAAAGGCTACTGTTACAAACAGAGGTCACCACTGAGAAGACCCTCGCACATTTCTCCCAAGGAATAACAGTTGGGGGTCTCTATCTGTATCCATGAAGAATGTGTTTGGGGGGTCTCTATCTGTATCCATGAAGAATGTGTTTGGGGGGTCTCTATCTGTATCCATGAAGAATGTGTTTGGGGGTCTCTATCTGTATCCATGAAGAATGTGTTTGGGGGGTCTCTATCTGTATCCATGAAGAATGTGTTTGGGGGTCTCTATCTGTATCCATGAAGAATGTGTTTGGGGGGTCTCTATCTGTATCCATGAAGAATGTGTTTGGGGGGTCTCTATCTGTATCCATGAAGAATGTGTTTGGGGGGTCTCTATCTGTATCCATGAAGAATGTGTTTGGGGGTCTCTATCTGTATCCATGAAGAATGTGTTTGGGGGTCTCTATCTGTATCCATGAAGAATGTGTTTGGGGGGGTCTCTATCTGTATCCATGAAGAATGTGTTTGGGGGGGTCTCTATCTGTATCCATGAAGAATGTGTTTGGGGGTCTCTATCTGTATCCATGAAAAATGTGTTTGGGGGGGTCTCTATCTGTATCCATGAAAAATGTGTTTGGGGGGTCTCTATCTGTATCCATGAAGAATGTGTTTGGGGGGGTCTCTGTCTGAAACCCATGAAGAATGTGTTTGGGGGGTCTCTATCTGTATCCATGAAGAATGTGTTTGGGGGGTCTCTATCTGTATCCATGAAGAATGTGTTTGGGGGGTCTCTATCTGTATCCATTAAAAATGTGTTTGGGGGGGTCTCTATCTGTATCCATGAAGAATGTGTTTGGGGGGGTCTCTATCTGTATCCATGAAAATTTGTGTGTGGGGGTCTCTATCTGTATCCATGAAGAATGTGTTTGGGGGGTCTCTATCTGTATCCATGAAGAATGTGTTTGGGGGTCTCTATCTGTATCCATGAAGAATGTGTTTGGGGGTCTCTATCTGTATCCATGAAGAATGTGTTTGGGGGGTCTCTATCTGTATCCATGAAGAATGTGTTTGGGGGTCTCTATCTGTATCCATGAAGAATGTGTTTGGGGGGTCTCTATCTGTATCCATGAAGAATGTGTTTGGGGGGTCTCTATCTGTATCCATGAAGAATGTGTTTGGGGGTCTCTATCTGTATCCATGAAGAATGTGTTTGGGGGGTCTCTATCTGTATCCATGAAGAATGTGTTTGGGGGTCTCTATCTGTATCCATGAAGAATGTGTTTGGGGGTCTCTATCTGTATCCATGAAGAATGTGTTTGGGGGTCTCTATCTGTATCCATGAAGAATGTGTTTGGGGGTCTCTACACTTTGATTATTTGGTAATAATTAGTGGTTGTCCTCACCGTGCTGCACTTTCTATGTGTGTAAGTCTTTCAGGAAACATGAGCAGCTGCTCGTCTTTCTTCTGAGCCTCCTGGTGAACAAACACACGGTTATGTTCAGAATAAACAGTCATACTGTACCGGCCTTGTCTTATACATTTCAGATTCATACCAGTAAAAACTGTGGAACAGTCTCACTCACCAGAGCCACAAAGTGCAGCAAGTTCATTCCTGGTTTGTTGGCTTTGGTGTCGGCCAGAGAGAGCAGAGAGGAGAGCTTAAATCCAACAGCATTGCCCCCATAACCTCCCTGAGAGACATAGGGCTGTCAGTACAGTGAATTTCTAGAAAACTAGAGAGGGAGAGGGAAAGACTGAAAGTTAAAAAGAGAGAGATAATGAGAGAGAGAGGTAAAGGCAGAGAGAGAAAGAGAATGAGAGAGAGAGGGGTAGAGAGAGGTAGAGAAATAGAGAGAGATAAAGAGAGAGGGAGAGGTAAAGACAGAAAGAAAGAGAATGAGAGAGAGAGAGAGAGGGGTAGAGAGAGGTAGAGAAATAGAGAGAGATAAAGAGAGAGGTAGAGGTAGAGAGATGAAGAGAGAGAGAAAGATAAAGAAAGAGTCGGGTAGAGATAAGGAGAGGGAGGTAGAGGTAAAGACAGAGAGAGAGAGAAGGAGAGAAAGAGAAAGAGAGAGAGCGAGGGTGAGAGAGAAAGAGAGAGAGCGATGGTGATAGAGAGAGAGAGAGAGAGAGAGAGAGAGAGAGAGAGAGAGAGAGAGAGAGAGAGAGAGAGAGAGAGAGAGAGAGAGAGAGAACTTACTGCATTCATGATGTTTCCTGCTTCGAGAACCAGATGTAGAATGGAGTGAAGCTCCACACAGCTCAGCAGCTCTACAACATACAGCATTACAGACACTCAGTTACACAGTTACTCTGGTAGACAGTCATTCAGTTACTCAGGTACACAGTCATTCAGTCAGTCAGTTACACAGTCATTCAGACACTCAGTTACTCTGGTAGACAGTCATTCAGTTACTCAGTTACACAGTCATTCAGATACTCAGGTACACAGTCATTCAGTCAGTCAGTTACACAGTCATTCAGTTACACAGTCATTCAGTCACTCAGTTACACAGTCATTCAGTTACTCAGGTACACAGTCATTCAGTTATACAGTCATTCAGTTACACAGTCATTCAGTCACTCAGTTACACAGTCATTCAGATACTCAGGTACACAGTCATTCAGTCAGTCAGTTACACAGTCATTCAGTTATACAGTCATTCAGTTACACAGTCATTCAGTCACTCAGTTATACAGTCATTCAGTTACACAGTCATTCAGTCACTCAGTTACACAGTCATTCAGTTACTCAGGTACACAGTCATTCAGTCAGTCAGTTACAAAGTCATTCAGGTACACAGTCATTCAGTCACTCTGTTACACAGTCATTCAGTCTCTTAGTTACACAGTCATTCAGTCTCTCAGTTACACAGTCATTCAGTTACACAGGTACACAGTCATTCAGTCAGTCAGTTACACAGTCATTCAGTTACACAGGTACACAGTCATTCAGTTACCCAGTCATTCAGTTACTCAGGTACACAGTCATTCAGTTACTCAGGTACACAGTCATTCAGTTACTCAGGTACACAGTCATTCAGTCAGTCAGTTACACAGTTGTTCAGTTACTCAGGTACACAGTCATTCAGTCATTCAGTTACACAGTCGTTCAGTTACTCAGGTAGACAGTCATTCAGTCAGTCAGTTACACAGTTATTCAGTCAGTCAGTTACACAGTCATTCAGTTACTCAGTTACAAAGGTACACAGTCATTCAGTTACTCAGGTACACAGTCATTCAGTTACTCAGGTACACAGTCATTCAGTCAGTCAGTTACACAGTCATTCAGACACTCAGTTACTCTGGTAGACAGTCATTCAGTTACTCAGTTACACAGTCATTCAGTTACTCAGTTACACAGTCATTCAGATAGTCAGGTACACAGTCATTCAGTCAGTCAGTTACACAGTCATTCAGTTACACAGTCATTCAGTTACACAGTCATTCAGTCAGTCAGTTACACAGTCATTCAGTCAGTCAGTTACACAGTCATTCAGGTACACAGTCATTCAGTCTCTCAGTTACACAGTCATTCAGTTACTCAGGTAAACAGTCATTCAGTCACTCTGTTACACAGTCATTCAGTTACACAGGTACACAGTCATTCAGTTACCCAGTCATTCAGTTACTCAGGTACACAGTCATTCAGTTACTCAGGTACACAGTCATTCAGTTACTCAGGTACACAGTCATTCAGTCAGTCAGTTACACAGTTGTTCAGTTACTCAGGTACACAGTCATTCAGTCAGTCAGTTACACAGTCATTCAGTTACTCAGTTACACAGGTAGACAGTCATTCAGTTACTCAGGTACACAGTCATTCAGTTACTCAGGTACACAGTCATTCAGTCAGTCAGTTACCCAGTCATTCAGTTACACAGGTACACAGTCATTCAGTTACACAGTCATTCAGTTACTCAGGTACACAGTCATTCAGTCCGTCAGTTACACAGTCATTCAGGTACACAGTCATTCAGTCTCTCAGTTACACAGTCATTCAGTCACTCTGTTACACAGTCATTCAGTCACTCAGTTACACAGTCATTCAGTTACACAGGTACACAGTCATTCAGTCAGTCAGTTACACAGTCATTCAGTCTCTCAGTTACACAGTCATTCAGTTACACAGGTACACAGTCATTCAGTCAGTCAGTTACACAGTCATTCAGTTACACAGGTAAACAGTCATTCAGTTACCCAGTCATTCAGTTACTCAGGTACACAGTCATTCACATACTCAGGTACACAGTCATTCAGTCTCTCAGTTACACAGTCATTCAGTTACTCAGGTACACAGTCATTCAGTCAGTCAGTTACACAGTCATGCAGTTACACAGGTACACAGTCATTCAGTTACTCAGTTACCACAGTCATTCATTCAGGTTACTCAGGTACACAGTCATTCAGTTACTCAGGTACACAGTCATTCAGTTACTCAGTAACACAGTCATTACACAGTCAGTTACACAGTCATTCAGTTACTCAGGTACACAGTCATTGTCAGTCAGTTACACAGTCATTCAGTACACACATTCAGTTACCCAGAGTCATTCAGTTACTCAGGTACACAGTCATTCAGTTACAGTTCAGGTACACAGTCATTCAGTTCAGTTACACAGTTGTTCAGTTACTCAGGTACACAGTCAGTCAGTCAGTTACACAGTCATTCAGTTACTCAGTTACACAGTAGACATTCAGTTACTCAGGTACACAGTCATTCAGTTACACAGTCATTCAGTATTCAGTTCATTCAGTTACACAGGTACACAGTCATTCAGTTACACAGTCATTCAGTTTACTCAGGTACACAGTCACCGTTAGTCAGTTACACAGTACACAGTCATTCAGTCTCTCAGTACACAGTCATTCAGTTACTCAGTACACAGTCCTTCACAGTACACATTCAGTTACACAGGTACACAGTCATTCAGTTACACAGGTACACAGTCATTCAGTCAGTCAGTTACACAGTCATTCAGTTACACAGGTACACAGTCATTCAGTTACTCAGTTACAGTCATTCAGTTACTCAGGTACAGGTTACACAGTCATTCAGTCTACTCAGTTACACAGTCATTCAGTTACTCAGGTCACACAGTCATTCAGGTCAGTCAGTTACACAGTCATTCAGTTACACAGGTACACAGTTCAGTTACAGTCATTCAGTTACTCAGGTACACAGTCATTCAGTACAACAGGTACACAGTCAGTTACCCAGTCATTCAGTTACTCAGTTACACAGTCATTCAGTCATTCAGTTACACAGGTACACAGTCATTCAGTCAGTCAGTTACACAGTCATTCAGTTACACAGGTACACAGTCATTCAGTCAGTCAGTTACACAGTCATTCAGTTACACAGGTACACAGTCATTCAGTTACTCAGGTACACAGTCATTCAGTTACTCAGTTACAGTCATTCAGTTACTCAGATACTCAGTCAGTCACACCCAGCATTCAGTTACACAGGTACACAACATTCAGTCATACAGTCACAGTCATTCAGTTTACACAGTCATTCACAGTTACACACATTCAGTACGTCATACACAGTCATTCAGGTACACAGTCATCAGTCAGTCTCTCAGTTACACAGTCATTCAGTTACTCAGGTACACAGTCATTCCAGTCACTCTGTTCAGTTACACAGTCATTCAGTTACACAGGTACACAGTCATTCAGTCACAGTTACACAGTCATTCACACAGTCATTCAGTCACTCAGTACACAGTCATTCAGTTACACAGGTACAGGTACACAGTCATTCAGTCAGTCAGTTCAGTCAGTTCACACAGGTACACAGTCATTCAGTTTACACAGTCATTCAGTTACTCAGTCATTCAGTTACACAGTCATTACAGAGTGATTCAGTTACTCACTTACACAGTCATTCAGTCACACAGTTACACAGTCATTCAGTTACACAGTCATTCAGTCACTCAGTTACACATTCATTCAGTCACTCAGTTACACAGTCATTCAGTTACTCAGGTACACAGTCATTCAGTCAGTCACTTACACAGTCATTCAGTCACACAGTTACACAGTCTCTCAGTTACACAGTCATTCAGTTACTCAGGTACACAGTCATTCAGTCACTCTGTTACACAGTCATTCAGTCACTCAGTTACACAGTCATTCAGTTACACAGGTACACAGTCATTCAGTCAGTCAGTTACACAGTCATTCAGTTACACAGGTACACAGTCATTCAGTTACACAGGTACACAGTCATTCAGTCAGTCAGTTACACAGTCATTCAGTTACACAGGTAAACAGTCATTCAGTTACCCAGTCATTCAGTTACTCAGGTACACAGTCATTCACATACTCAGGTACACAGTCATTCAGTCTCTCAGTTACACAGTCATTCAGTTACTCAGGTACACAGTCATTCAGTCAGTCAGTTACACAGTCATTCAGTTACACAGGTACACAGTCATTCAGTTACCCAGTCATTCAGTTACTCAGGTACACAGTCATTCAGTTACTCAGGTACACAGTCATTCAGTTACTCAGGTACACAGTCATTCAGTCAGTCAGTTACACAGTTGTTCAGTTACTCAGGTACACAGTCATTCAGTTACACAGTCATTCAGTTACTCAGGTACACAGTCATTCAGTCAGTCAGTTACACAGTCATTCAGTTACTCAGTTACACAGGTACACAGTCATTCAGTTACTCAGGTACACAGTCATTCAGTTACTCAGGTACACAGTCATTCAGTCAGTCAGTTACCCAGTCATTCAGTTACACAGGTACACAGTCATTCAGTTACACAGTCATTCAGTTACTCAGGTACACAGTCATTCAGTCCGTCAGTTACACAGTCATTCAGTTACTCAGGTATACAGTCATTTAGTTACACAGTCATTCAGTTACTCAGGTACACAGTCATTCAGTTACTCAGTTACACAGTCATTCAGTTACTCAGGTATACAGTCATTCAGTCACTCTGTTACACAGTCATTCAGTCACTCAGTTACACAGTCATTCAGTTACACAGGTACACAGTCATTCAGTCAGTCAGTTACACAGTCATTCAGTTACACAGGTACACAGTCATTCAGTCAGTCAGTTACACAGTCATTCAGTTACACAGGTACACAGTCATTCAGTCAGTCAGTTACACAGTCATTCAGTTACACAGGTACACAGTCATTTAGTTACCCAGTCATTCAGTTACTCAGGTACACAGTCATTCAGTTACTCAGTTACAGTCATTCAGTTACTCAGATACTCAGTTACACAGTGATTCAGTTACTCACTTACACAGTCATTCAGTCACACAGTTACACAGTCATTCAGTTACACAGTCATTCAGTCACACAGTCATTCAGTCACTCAGTTACACATTCATTCAGTCACTCAGTTACACAGTCATTCAGTTACTCAGGTACACAGTCATTCAGTCAGTCACTTACACAGTCATTCAGTCACACAGTTACACAGTCATTCAGTTACACAGTCATTCAGTCACTCAGTTACACATTCATTCAGTCACTCAGTTACACAGTCATTCAGTTACACAGGTACACAGTCATTCAGTCAGTCAGTTACACAGTCATTCAGTTACTCAGTTACACAGGTACACAGTCATTCAGTTACTCAGGTACACAGTCATTCAGTCAGTCAGTTACCCAGTCATTCAGTTACACAGGTACACAGTCATTCAGTTACACAGTCATTCAGTTACTCAGGTACACAGTCATTCAGTTACTCAGGTACACAGTCATTCAGTCCGTCAGTTACACAGTCATTCAGGTACACAGTCATTCAGTCTCTCAGTTACACAGTCATTCAGTTACTCAGGTACACAGTCATTCAGTCACTCTGTTACACAGTCATTCAGTCACTCAGTTACACAGTCATTCAGTTACACAGGTACACAGTCATTCAGTCAGTCAGTTACACAGTCATTCAGTTACACAGGTACACACTCATTCAGTCAGTCAGTTACACAGTCATTCAGTTACACAGGTACACAGTCATTCAGTCAGTCAGTTACACAGTCATTCAGTTACACAGGTACACAGTCATTCAGTTACCCAGTCATTCAGTTACTCAGGTACACAGTCATTCAGTTACTCAGTTACAGTCATTCAGTTACTCAGATACTCAGTTACACAGTGATTCAGTTACTCACTTACACAGTCATTCAGTCACACAGTTACACAGTCATTCAGTTACACAGTCATTCAGTCACTCAGTTACACATTCATTCAGTCACTCAGTTACACAGTCATTCAGTTACACAGTTACTCAGTTACACAGTCATTCAGTCACTCAGTTACACAGTTACTCAGTTACACAGTCATTCAGTAACTCACAGTTATTCAGTTACACCGTCATTTAGTCACTCAGTGACAGTCATTCAGTCACTCAGTTACACAGTCATTTAGTCACTCAGTGACAGTCATTCAGTCACTCAGTGACACAGTCATTCAGTCACTCAGTTACACAGTCATTTAGTCACTCAGTGACAGTCATTCAGTCACTCAGTGACACAGTCATTCAGTCACACAGTGACACGGTCATTCAGTCACTCAGTGACACAGTTACACAGTCATTCAGTCACTCAGTCACACAGTCATTCAGTCACACAGTCATTCAGTCACACAGTCATTCAGTCACACAGTCATTCAGTCACTCAGTTACACAGTAATTCAATCATACAGTTACAAAGTCATTCAGATACACAGTTACTCATGTACACAGTCATTCAGTTATTCAGTTAAACAGTTACTCTGGTATACAGTCATTCTGTAACTCAGTTACAGTCATTCAGTTACTCAGATACTCAGTTACACAGTGATTCAGTTACTCACTTACACAGTCATTCAGTCACACAGTTACACAGTCATTCAGTTACACAGTCATACAGTCACTCAGTTACACATTCATTCAGTCACTCAGTTACACAGTCATTCAGTTACACAATTACTCAGTTACACAGTCATTCAATCACTCAGTTACACAGTTACTCTGGTGCACAGTCATTCAGTAACTCACAGTTATTCAGTTACACCGTCATTTAGTCACTCAGTGACACAGTCATTCAGTCACACAGTGACACAGTCATTCAGTCACTCAGTGACACAGTTACACAGTCATTCAGTCACTCAGTGACACAGTCATTCAGTCACACAGTGACACAGTCATTTAGTGACTCACTGACACAGTCACTCAGTTACACAGTTACACAGTCATTCAGTTACACAGTCATTCAGTCACTCAGTTACACAGTCATTCCGTTACTCAGTTACTAAGGTACACAGTCATTCAGTCACTCAGTTACACAATTACACACTCATTCCGTTACTCAGGTACTCAGGTACACAGTCATTCAGTCTCTCAGTTACACAGTCATTCAGATACACTGTTACTCAGGTACACAGTCATTCAGTTACTCAGTTACACAGTCATTCAGATACACCGTTACTCAGGTACACAGTCATTCAGTTACTCACTTACACAGTTATTCAGTTACTCATTCACTCAGTCATTTAGTCACACAGTTACACAGTCATTCAGTTAGACAGTCATTTTGTCACTCAGTTACACAGTCATCCAGGTACTCACTCAGTTACACAGTCATTCAGTTACTAAGTTACAGTCATTCAGTCACACAGTTACACAGTCATTCAGTTACTCAGTTACACAGTCATTCAGTTACACAGTCATTCAGTAACTCGGTTACACAGTCATTCAGTTACACAGTCATTCAGTCACTCAGTTACACAGTCATTCCGTTACTCAGTTACTAAGGTACACAGTCATTCAGTCACTCAGTTACACAGTCATTTAGTCACTCAGTGACAGTCATTCAGTCACTCAGTGACACAGTCATTCAGTCACTCAGTTACACAGTCATTTAGTCACTCAGTGACAGTCATTCAGTTACTCAGTTACACAGTCATTCAATCATACAGTTACAAAGTAATTCAGATACACAGTTACTCATGTACACAGTCATTCAGTTACTCAGTTAAACAGTTACTCTGGTATACAGTCATTCAGTTACTCAGTTACACAGTCATTCAGTTACTCAGTTACACAGTCATTCAATCATACAGTTACAAAGTCATTCAGATACACAGTTACTCATGTACACAGTCATTCAGTTACTCAGTTAAACAGTTACTCTGGTATACAGTCATTCTGTAACTCAGTTACACAGTCATTCAGTCACTCAGTTACAGTGATTCAGTTACTCAGATACTCAGTTACACAGTGATTCAGTTACTCACTTACACAG
>JAMWET010000864.1:32500-108781 GCA_024036415.1 Prochilodus magdalenae
CACTCAGGACTGGGATTAACCCCTAACCCTGAATAAACTACCCCACAGTCAGGACTGGGATTAACCCCTAACCCAGAGTAAACTACCCTACAGCCAAGAGTGGGATTAACCCCTAACCCAGAATAAAAACTACAGCCAGGACTGGGATTAACCCCTAACCCAGAATAAACTACCCTACACTCAGGACTGGGATTAACCCCTAACCCAGAATAAACTACCCTACAGTCCGGACTGGGATTACACTTACTTTTGGGGATACATTATCTATAACATAATGAATCTATGATGTAATATATGGAGGATGTGTCTGTACTAAAGTGACTGATTCTGATCTCCAGTTTTCCCTCAGATCTAGAAGCTCATGTGTTTTGTGTCTGGATTTGGTGGAATTTGATTGAGGAATGAAGAAGAACTACCCTACACTCTGGGAACCGATGGGGTGATGAACCGGTCTATGGGTGACAAGCTGCAGTCCTTGAGGGTCAGTGTCCAGCAGAGTCTCCTGCTCCAAGTCACCTACTGATCCTGCTCATTCACAGGTGAGAGTATTCAGGTAAATCCCCAAACTGTGCTGGACATCAACCCCCCAGGACCCTCAGACTGGTTTACTAGACTCCACCATGTCTCTGCCTGCTCCCTCTAGCAGATTTGTCTTCATCCTCCTGGTTCTCAGAAGATTAAATATCGAACACAAGATTAAACAGTAAACACACCCACACCACAAATATTTACTCAAACTGACTACCAGGCTGAAAACAACAGCAGAGCACAACAACACACACACAGTCACACAATCACACAGTCACACAATCACACAGTCACACACGCTCCCGTAAACTGGGATTAAACCATAACCCAAAAAACTACCCTACACTCAGGACTGGGATTAGTTCCTGACAGAGAATAAAATAAACTATAGTCAGGACTGGGATTAACCCCTAACCCAGAACAAATGACCTTACTAACAGGACTGTGGAGGAATTCTGGCCCACTCATCTTTGCAGAGTTGTTGGAATACAGTGTGTGTATATACAGTATGTGTGTGTGTATATATATAGTATGTGTGTATATATAGTATGTGTGTGTGTGTGTATATATACTGTAGTATGTGTGTATGTATAATATATGTGTGTATATACAGTATGTGTGTATGTGTATGTCTGTATACATACTGTAGTATGTGTGTATGTATAGTATGTGTGTGTGTATGTGTGTATATACAGTATGTGTATGTGTGTATATACAGTATGTGTGTATATACAGTATGTGTGTATATACTGTATGTGTGTGACAGTGTGCAGACGGGTTAAATAAGGAGGACTAATTCCTCTGTGTGCAGCACACACTGAAACTGGTTCTAACAGAGTAAAGAATTGGTGTCTGTCTGTAAAGGACTGCATGGAGCCATGCGGCTTCCTGTCCTCGTTTGGAAATGCAGGATTGGTGTTTGAGGTTCTATGTGGGTTCTATGTCCTGAACTCTCCTTATTACACCATCACAGTGTATATACAACCTTAGAGCCTATCTCTAAAGAGGTTCCAGCAGGTGGAGAACTGTGTACTAATGCTGATTAAGAAACAGCTGAGTCATTTTCTGCTAAGACAGCGTTCAAGTAAGGCTCCTTCATTTTTTCGTCAGCACTCTGTTAGCACAGTGTTTATCAGCCGTGGTCCTGGAGACTCCCTGCCCTGCACAGTTTAGAGTGTTCCCTGCTCCCAACACACTCAAGTTTATTAGCAAGCCCTTCCAGAGCTGCAGAGGTGTTAAAGAAGAGCAGGGTGCCTCCAGGACCAGGGCTGGGAAACAGATGCTAACAAAGCGCTGACAAAAGAATGAAGCTTTTCACTTCGTTTCTCTCATCCTGGTTTAGCAGCACACTCTGCCTGGTGGAGAACGTTTCCTGGAACTGATATAGTTAACAGTGTTCTTAAAAACCAGGGAGTTTAGTGTATGGTGTAGTTTAGTGTATGGTGTAGTTTAGTGTACAGTGTTGTTTGGTGTATGGTGTAGATTAGTGTATGGTGTAGTTTAGTGTACTGTGTAGATTGGTGTACGGTGTAGATTGGTGTACGGTGTAGATTGGTGTACAGTGTAGATTAGTGTACGGTGTAGATTAGTGTGCGGTGTAGATTGGTGTACGGTGTAGATTGGTGTACAGTGTAGATTGGTGTACAGTGTAGATTGGTGTACGGTGTAGATTGGTAAAAATCGGATAGAATTAACAGAACAAACAAACTGAGCAAAAACACTCGCTGTACACTGAGTAACGTCTAGAGGAGCAGCAGAACTTCTAAGAACATCTAACGTCTGTCAGCAGAGGAACGAAGTCCAGACTCTAGAATCTTCTCTGTGTTATTAATGTGCAGTAATGAATTAGCCTCAGAAGAGAGAAAAAGCAGAACTATCGCTGGAAGAACAGAGAGCTGTTAACTTACCTTCTTCTGGATCTCCAGCTTTCTCCTCCACACCCTCGTTTGCTGTACGTGCGAGAGAACGATTCACACCCACAACATTACATCATCACCGACGTAGGACTGACCATCTCACTGGCCATTTCTGTTTATTCACGCAATAACCGTCTCATTTACCACACCTGTGAAACCCTCGCAGTGATCTGACCCCTCGCGGTGATCTGACCCCCCCACAGTGATCTGATCCCCACCCAGAGTGATCTGACCCCCCACAGTGATCCGAGCTCCTCGTGATCTGACCCCTGGCTGTAATCCGACCTCCCACAGTGATCTGAGCCCCTCGGTGATCTGGCCCATTCACAGTGATCTGACCCCCTCTGTGATCTGACCCCCTCTGTGATCTGACCCCTTACAGTGATCTAACCCCGCCACAGTGATCTGACCCCTTGCAGTGATCTGACTCCCCTACAGTGATCTGACCCCCTCTGTGATCTGACCCCTTACAGTGATCTGATCCCCACCCAGAGTGATCTGACCCCCCACAGTGATCCGAGCTCCTCGTGATCTGACCCCTGGCTGTGATCTGACCTCCCACAGTGATCTGACCCCCTCTGTGATCTGACCCCTTACAGTGATCTAATCCCGCCACAGTGATCTGACCCCTAACTGTGATCCAACCCCCCACAGTGATCTGAGCCCCTCGGTGATCTGACCCCTTGCAGTGATCTGACCCCCCCACAGTGATCTGATCCGCACCCACAGTGATCTGAGCCCCTCGGTGATCTGGCCCATTCACAATGATCTGACCCCCTCTGTGATCTGACCCCCTCTGTGATCTGACCCCTTACAGTGATCTAACCCTGCCACAGTGATCTGACCCCTTGCAGTGATCTGACTCCCCCACAGTGATCTAACCCCGCCACAGTGATCTGACCCCTTACAGTGATCTGATCCCCACCCAGAGTGATCTGATCCCCACCCAGAGTGATCTGACCCCCCACAGTGATCCGAGCTCCTCGTGATCTGACCCCTGGCTGTGATCTGACCTCCCACAGTGATCTGACCCCCTCTGTGATCTGACCCCTTACAGTGATCTAATCCCGCCACAGTGATCTGACCCCTAACTGTGATCCAACCCCCCACAGTGATCTGAGCCCCTCGGTGATCTGACCCCTGGCTGTGATCTGACCTCCCACAGTGATCTGACCCCCTCTGTGATCTGACCCCTTACAGTGATCTAACCCTGCCACAGTGATCTGACCCCTTGCAGTGATCTGACTCCCCCACAGTGATCTAACCCCGCCACAGTGATCTGACCCCCCACAGTGATCTAACCCCCCCACAGTGATCTGACCCCCCACAGTGATCTAACTCCTAACTGTGATCTGAGCCCCTCACAGCGATCTGACCCCTTGCAGTAATCTGACCCCCACAGTGATCTGAGCCCTGACTGTGATCTGACCCCCTCGGGGATCCCACCCTCTCTGTTCTGCCGCTCCTGCAGGACTGGATGTGCTCTGTGTGCGTTTAGTTAATGAAGCTGGCTGTGTGAGCAGCTGCTGGTCTCTCCCCTCCAGGCACTCGTGTGTGGTCTGTGCTGATAACAGCTCGGTCAGTTGGTCACACCCTGCTACTGTCAACTGTTTGTTTCCTTGGAAACAGTGTCATAATATGACCTCTGCTCACTTTGGTCCTGAAGTTCGGCTGAGACTGACAGGCGAACCTCCCTAACAAACAGAACCACGCGCATAAAGCAATAAACATGTCCTGTAAATAAACAGACCAGCTGTGCTGGGAGGAGTCCCGGGTGGAGGTTTATGCAGTGTGTGAGTGTGACAGTGTGAGTGTTGGGTTAGTGTTATTAACGTTACTCTGAGGGGTGTAACACGTTCAGAAGCGTTAATAATTAATTTCCACACCTTCTGATTATCTCTTACAGTTAAACAGAACTTTTCTCTCTCGCTATCATATATGCAAATTAGTTATGTTCTGATTGGCTGTACAGTTTTGTTTATTGCCTGCAAGCTTCACGGGTGAAGTTAAACTGCTGTAGACTAAATGGGTGGAGCTAAATTGCTGTGGACTGATCCAAACTAAATCTTAAACCTTTGTTTCTTCAGTTGAGTCGACAGACTAAAATCTAATCTCTGACTGGTCTGATAAGTTCCATTCAGGCTTTGGTTCTAAGCAACTTCTAGTTGGAACTTTTAGTTGGGACCTGATAAAGATGGTGGCACAGATCCTCCGGAGGTAACGCCCTGGTTTTGGTGTGCGTATGAGCCTAGACGGGACATGAAGTCCACTGCAGGCTTTTCCCAGACCAGGATCACTTTCTAATCCGCAAATCCGAAAGACTGAGCTGAGGTTTTCACACTGGCCACTTTGCACAAGCAGCTCATTGGCAGGACAGGAATGGAATCAAGGTGGTACCAGCTGGCAGACCTGGAAGACTGGACTCCTCACTAGAATCTCCATCAGGTTGATCTACCAGAGAATGAGGATGGGGACCCTGCAAGTGGTTCCCCTCTAAGGTGTGGACAAGCCCATTTGAGAGAGAGCTCTTCAAGTCTACACTGGACACCTGGATGCTAATGGGAATAAACCACACACTAATCTGCTGTAAGGATGGGCCGCTTTCCCCAGACTACTACACCCATAGAGCACTGCATCGCCAAGCCTTTCTGCTGGCCCTCACCTCTCTGAAGAACAAGTGCAGCCTTTCCTGCTTTATCCAGCGAGCCTGAACATCTTCACTTCTCCTGAAGAAGCCCAGAGTTTAATCAAAGACATTTTCAGTTCAGCTAACTCCTGTAACAGTGAAGCTTGGACTGGTGAAGGGATCGTGCTTGGCTTGTGTTTGCTGGGTGCTGTTTACTGGCTCCTGGGAGTGGCGCAGATTAGTTCCACTGACTGGCTAGTGCTTTGACTACTGATAGGACCGGGATCATTTGTGGGGCCACATTGTGCCTAGGCTTTTTGTTATGTCATATGTGTATGCATATATTTACTCATAAAGGAAATCCGGTGGTTCATTAGATCACATGCTCACCACATTTTTTGCCAGGGTAAATTTTGCCCCCTCAAACAGCAGTCAGAAGTTTGAAGCTTGGCCCTAATGGTCAGAAAAGCAGACAGGGTCGGATCTTCTGTTAAATCCTAAACTAAACCAGGCCTGGAGCAGGTTAGAGGTGTAGCATACGTTGCTATGGTGATGTATCCATGTAAATAATGACCCACCAATTAGATCCAACTGAGCAGAAAGTTAGCTGAACAGGCTAGAAATCCTCAGATCAGTAGAAGCATGATGAGCTACTGTTACATCACACACACAAAGTTTCCCTGCAGGTGTTTCAGTTCAGCGTTTAGAAACATAAACTATCTGAACGACGGAGTGAATTTAATTAACTTCATTCAGAATAACAGAGTGATGCGTCCAGGACAGCGACAAGTTCAAGGTACAAACTCTGTCCTGGGACGTAACACAGAGGCACTAAGGGGCACTGCAGTGATCCGTCTGTGTTCAGGCACAGGGCTGCAGGTGCAGTGTCAGCGCCCCCTGGTTGTGGAGCTGCAGTAAGCGCAGGAACTCCTCAGGCATGGCGTGCATTCCACGGTGGGCCTGCACTTTATCGTAGTAATGATAATTCACCGGCTGGTGGTTCAGGTCGGTGCTAAACGGCCAGAATCCGTACACATGCACGTCCTCACACAGTTCCAGTGCTGTACTAATCAGCATAAAACCAGTGGATAGGCGTGGTGCCCTCAGGCCACGCCCCCTCCAGAATCGGTGCAGTGTGCGCAGGTAGTCAGGGCTGTAGAACAGCAGTTCGCGCTCGGGCCACATCACCTTCAGCAGGTTGATGGACACTCCAGTGCAGAACGTGTAGCCAAAGGCAGCGATCATGAAGGACGTGTCGGTGTACTCGTCCAGCTTCCTTCTTAATCTGCTGGTGTTGCCCATGAAGCCGGAATACCTAGGACAGGAGAAACCATGTGACCTTCATCTACCAGATCAGTGATTCTATTCACTTCCTGTGTCACTCTGTTATAGTAACAGTCTGGTCAAATTAAATTACAGGTATAACCCCAATTCCAGAAGAGTTGGGCCGCTGTTTAAATGTAAATGAATGTAATGATCTGTAAATCTCATAGAACCATATTTTATTCCCAGTAGAACATAGAACCCACATCAGGTGCTGAAAGTGAGGCGTTTTACCATCATGAACATCACTGACTCATGTACAACCTGATGGCAGGAACACGTCTCTAAACAGTCGGCACAGGGCCGTGTCTACCGCCGTGTAGCCTCCCCTCTTCTCTAACAGCAGCCTGGACACGTCTGGGAGGCGAGGAGACCGGCTGCTGGAGTTCTGGGAGAGGAATCTTGTCCGGTTCTTGTCTGCTCAGCAGTCCTGGGTGTCCTTTGCCAGATCTTTGCTTTCATGATGCACCAGATGTTTCCAATAGGTGAATGGTCTGGATAACAAGCTGGATGGTCCCTCTCCTCTCGAGTCAGCAGGACGTGCAGCCTGTTCATCTGACCCCAGAACAGCTTTCAGTTTTTTGGACCGGAGTGATCGTCGGCATGTCTAGTTTGTATCAACATATGGCCTCTTCTTTGCATGGTACCTGCATTAGTGGATTGCATGGCGAACTGTGTTCACAGACAGAGAGGTCTGGAAGTGTTCCTGAGCCCGTGCAGTGATACCCGGTACAGAATCATGACTGGTTGAATGCAGACCTGCCTGAGGGTCCGAAGACCGCCGGCCTTGTCCGTAGCGCACAGGGATTTCTCCAGATTCTGAATCGGACTCTGGGTCTGTTGATAATGGTATGTACTGTCGGTGGGGGAGATGCAGAGTTTCATGCTGAGGAACCTTTGCTCTGAATGTTCTAGACCCCGCCTCTCTCAGATCCGTGCTCCCCTGTCCGTTCTGCTTGAGAGATTGCGCCTCTCTTTTAAGACCCCATTATGCAGATTGCTCCAGCAGCTGTTTGTTATTAGACCCACTTACTTTTCCAGCCTTTTGTCCGACTGTTTAGAGATGTGGTCCTGCCATCAGGTTCTAAATGAGTTAAAGATGTTCATGACAGTAAAACCCCTCACCTGATGTGGGTTCTATGTTCTACTCGGAATAAAATCTGACATTTGCAGATCACTACACACTGGATGTACGTTTTACACAGCCGACCAAATTTTCTGGAAATCAGGAACAAGGGGGTGAGGTGTGTGACTTACTCTCTTCTTAGCTGAGTCGGGTTGATGTTCATCAGATCACACTTCACACCCACATCAGTGTTATTGACTGGAGCCAAGTTAAATCTGCTCAGAGACAGAATGAAGAAACCCACTGTTAGAGCTGTTAGAATTTAAGATGATCAGCACAGTTTCCAAACACGGATCAAATTCAGTGTGAGGAACAACGAGATGTTCTAGATCAGAGGCCTTCAAGCAGCACCCTCTATCTCTCAGTACTGGCAGGGTGAGGAACAACAAGATGTTCTAGATCAGAGGCCTTCAAGCAGCACAGGCTATCTCTCAGTACTGGCAGGGTGAGGAACACGGGGATGCTCTAGAACAGAGGTCTTGGTCATTTCAGTTCATACAGAAGATGTAGAAGCTCGGCGGTTTGATTGTATGCGGACAGTAATTTATTTTCAGGGTTGTTTTATTTCTCCCAGTCTGTAGATACGGCTGCACAGGGGTCTTCTAATGGTGGGGTGGGGGTTTACTGATGGTGGTTCTACCTGGTGAGGAGTTTCACTGGATGATCAGTCCTACCTGATAATGAAGTCTGCACTGTCGATTTCTCTTCCACAGCTGGTGTTGAGTAGAATCCCACCACTGCCCACCACAGCACAGCGTCCCAGAGAGCGCCCCCTCCAGGGCATGTCCTACAGACAGACAGACACGCTGAGTGCCCTGCTTTGAAGGTCCTTATCCAGGAGTTTAATAGCCTTTCATTAGATCAATCATCCACAATATTAATAAACGGGTAAAGAATTCTGAAAACTGATCCAGGAATTTAACTACTGCCTAGAGATTTTTTGGGAGAGCAGGCGGAGCCAGACAGGGTTCTGATTTTTACAGCTATATGATATAATCCAATGTAGAGTATTCAGGATGACCCTGGTCAGCGGGAGCGCCAGCGTTAGCAGAGTTTACCTGCAGGACATTGAAGCAGAGCCCTGTGCGCTAACACTGCACCCCTGTGGCACTCTGACGTAACTAATAGGAAATGTGGCTGTTATTTAATACACCGTCATATTTAAGGTCCTGGTCCTGATAGAATGGGTCGTACTGTCGTACTGTCGGTAACTGCAGGGTATCGCCGCCTTCCCAGTTCAGGTACGCAGCACAATCGCACTCCCGAGGAGAAACTGGACTACGTAACGGTCTCGTGTTCTCTGACTAAATAGGCTGGCTGTGTTAGTTACTGAAGCAGAGAACACGAGATTGATAGAACCTGAAACAGAACCCTGGGGAACTTCAAAAGGAATGCCACAGCTACCTGATCACATGTGTCTAACACAGGTCTAATCACGAGCAGTGAACCAGGACCGAGGTTCTACTGCAGATCCGTACCTGAGGCAGCTTCCTGTACACGTCAGGTATGAGTTTGTATTTGATGTTTGGGCTGGTTTCATACGGAACGTTCTGATTAACCTCATAGTTCTTCTGGGTCACAAACAGAGAACCAGACGCATTACAGCAGGAACTCAACTGGACCCTAGGAGAGAGAGAGAGAGAGAGAGAGAGAGAGAGAGAGAGAGAGAGAGAGAGAGAGAGAGAGAGAGAGAGAGAGAGAGAGAGAGAGAAAGGGAGAGTTGGGGGAGAGAGAGAGAGGGAGAGAGGTGGGGGAGAGAGAGAGGGAGGGAGAGGAGAGAGTCAGAGAAGGTGAGAGGTGGGGGAGAGAGAGAGGGAGGGAGAGAGAGAGAGGGAGAGAGAGGAGAGAGTCAGAGAAGGGGAGAGGTAGGGGAGAGAGAGAGAGGGAGAGAGGTAGGGGAGAGAGAGAGGGAGAGAGGAAGGGAGGTGGGGGAGAGAGAGGAGAGAGTCAGAGAAGGGGAGAGGTGGGGGAGAGAGAGAGAGGGAGAGAGGTGGGGGAGAGAGAGAGGGAGAGAGGAAGGGAGGTGGGGGAGAGAGAGGAGAGAGTCAGAGAAGGGGAGAGGTGGGGGAGAGAGAGAGGGAGAGAGAGAGGGAGAGAGGAAGGGAGGTGGGGGAGAGAGAGGAGAGAGTCAGAGAAGGGGAGAGGTGGGGGAGAGAGAGGAGAGAGTCAGAGAAGGGGAGAGGTAGGGGAGAGGGAGAGAGGGAGAGAGGTGGGGGAGAGAGAGAGGGAGAGAGGAAGGGAGGTGGGGGAGAGAGAGGAGAGAGTCAGAGAAGGGGAGAGGTGGGGGAGAGAGAGAGGGAGGGAGATGCCATGAAGACATCTGATCAGCAGCGCTGATGTTAGCACAGTGCAGATGCCTGCTGGAGTCAAATCTCTGATATACCGTTAAGTAAAACAGATATCTGGATTCAGAGCATTCACTAGTAGAAACTGGATTAACAATCTCTACAGTTTGAGTTTTACTGAAACAGAGTTACGGTTTATATGACTCGTGTCATTTCAGGTTAAAACGGCTCGCCAGAGAACTTCACACTGAGACCCTGTGAGACACTGTGATCAAAAACAAACGCACAAAAACTTCAGTTCAGCTGAACTAGTGCTACTAGCATTAGCTAGCACTGCTGAAGAGAAGTCCGAGCTTAGCATCATTACACTGTAGCCTATGTAGTGAGGTTCTAATTTCCATAAACAGGCTATTCTATTACTTTGTCTAGTTAGAATCAGAGGTGTCCTTCAGTGAGTCCAAAGATTCTCTGTGCTCATTATATTACAATGAAACCCCCGTCTGAAGTTTCACACAGTGCTTCTTACCACGTGTCCCCACCACCAACTCTACCCTGACCCATAGCCAAATGCTAAAGCTGTGACATCATACAAACCCAAACACTGTACCTGTACAGTTCCCTCAGGGTGACGTTGGGTTTGATAGAACAGGAGAACAGATCTATGACATCAGCAGCAAATATCTGCATGTCCAACCTGAAAACAACAGGAATATACAGTGTTATATACAGTTACCACGTTATCAGTAATAACACGCCTGTATTGTATACGGTTACTGCGTTATCTGTAGTAATACGGTGGTAGTATATACGGTTACCGTGTTATCTGTAATACGGTGGTAGTATATACGGTTACCGTGTTATCTGTAATACGGTGGTAGTATATACGGTTACCGTGTTATCTGTAATACGGTGGTAGTATATACGGTTACAGTGTTATCTGTAATACGGTGGTAGTATATACGGTTACAGTGTTATCTGTAATACGGTGGTAATATATACGGTTACAGTGTTATTTGTAATACGGTGGTAATATATACGGTTACAGTGTTATCTGTAATACGGTGGTAGTATATACGGTTACCGTGTTATCTGTAATACGGTGGTAGTATATACGGTTACCGTGTTAACTGTAATACGGTGGTAGTATGTACGGTTACCGTGTTATCTGTAATACGGTGGTAGTATATACGGTTACCGTGTTAACTGTAATACGGTGGTAGTATATACGGTTACCGTGTTAACTGTAATACGGTGGTAGTATATACGGTTACCGTGTTAACTGTAATACGGTGGTAGTATGTACGGTTACCGTGTTAACTGTAATACGGTGGTAGTATATACAGTTACCGTGTTATCTGTAATATGGTGGTAGTATGTACGGTTACCGTGTTAACTGTAATACGGTGGTAGTATATACGGTTACCGTGTTAACTGTAATACGGTGGTAGTATATACGGTTAAAGTGTTATCTGTAATACGGTGGTAGTATATACGGTTACCGTGTTAACTGTAATACGGTGGTAGTATATACGGTTACCGTATTAACTGTAACACGGTGGTAGTATATACGGTTACTGCGTTATCTGTAGTAATACGGTGGTAGTATATACGGTTACGTGTTATCTGTAATACGGTGGTAGTATATACGGTTACCGTGTTAACTGTAATACGGTGGTAGTATATACGGTTACAGTGTTATCTGTAATACGGTGGTAGTATATACGGTTACAGTGTTATCTGTAATACGGAGGCAGTATATATGGTTACAGTGTTATTTGTAATACGGTGGTAATATATACGGTTACAGTGTTATCTGTAATACGGTGGTAGTATATACGGTTACCGTGTTAACTGTAATACGGTGGTAGTATATACGGTTACCCTGTTAACTGTAATACGGTGGTAGTATATACGGTTACAGTGTTATCTGTAATACGGTGGCAGTATATACGGTTACAGTGTTATCTGTAATACGGTGGTAGTATATACGGTTACAGTGTTATCTGTAATACGGTGGTAGTATATACGGTTACAGTGTTATCTGTAATACGGTGGTAGTATATACGGTTACCGTGTTAACTGTAATACGGTGGTAGTATATACGGTTACCCTGTTAACTGTAATACGGTGGTAGTATATACGGTTACAGTGTTATCTGTAATACGGTGGCAGTATATACGGTTACAGTGTTATCTGTAATACGGTGGTAGTATATACGGTTACAGTGTTATCTGTAATACGGTGGTAGTATATACGGTTACAGTGTTATCTGTAATACGTGGTAGTATATACGGTTACCGTGTTATCTGTAATACGGTGGTAGTATATACGGTTACCGTGTTAACTGTAATACGGTGGTAGTATATACGGTTACCGTGTTATCTATAGTAAGATGGTATTGTATACGGTTATGGCGCTATAGTATACTGTTTGAGTTTTACTGTTATTAATGTATATTATACTGTAAATAGTATGTTATATTAATATTATCTAGAACCGAAGCAGCTGATTCTTTAATAATGTAGAAATGAGATAGAACTCTTAGTTACCTTTTAGTGGTGGTCGTGTTGTTGATCTTGGCCTGGAGGTGTGAACAGCGCACTTTGTGATAAAGTTGCTGCATCTGATTGGCTGGATACAGTCTGAAAATATTGACAGGTGTAAATTAGAGAAGATGAAATATTGAACGGTGTAGTGAGTTTATGGTGTTTATGGTTTGGGTCTCCTACGAAAGATCATCCTCCTTAAGTCCACCAAATCTTGGTCACATTGAGGAGCAGATGCTTCCCCGCACGCTACTCAACAAAGCCGTCATACTCTGTATTCTCCCTACTGATCCTCCCAGAGGCGCCCGACCACCACAGAGTCATCAGGACATTTCTGAAGGTGGCAGAGGTCTGACCTTCACTGGAAGTCAGTGGTGTACAGGGTAAAGAGGGAGCACAGTTTCCAACATGAGAAGCTGGAGTGTTCTGAATGCACTGACGGATGTCAAAAAACTGATTTCACTGTGTTATCGTTCTGTTTAAAGTAGGAGTGTGCCTTCTCCAATAAATAGATAACATCATCCACGCATACCTGCTGCTCCTAAGCAAACTGCAGGGATTCCAGGAAGGGGCTGACCGGAGGTCTGAGATATCACAATGCCAGTCTTTCCCGGACCTTCAAGACATGGGGCGTAAGGCCACTGGACGGTAATGACTGAACGAGGAGGTAACTTATTTGACACAAGAACCAGGCAGGATGTTTTCCACAGCACCTGCACCTGCTCTTGTGTTAGGCTGAAGAATCCCACATAGCTGAAAGGCCAGTTTTTGCTTTTCCAGGTGTCTCCTCACCTGGTTCTTACATTTAGATGGAGATATGGGTTGCAGACTATGACTGTGAGAAGGGTATGAGTGTGGATTCCCCCTCAGTCTCATCTTTAACTCCTTAGTAATTCCTCCTTGCTCTTCAGTCTCAAAATGAGCTTCTTCTTGTTTAACAGTTCCTTCAGGTCCGAGGCGATCCCTGGTTTGTTGCTGGGAAAACAACCCCCACCTGACAGGAACAACAGTGTCCATGCAGAAATGAGTACAATCAGTAATGCAGTCTGTTTTTAAAGACCTCACTGTGGTCTGTGGTGTCAAAGCAGTCCTACAGAGCCTCCTTTGTCTCTGGTAACCGCCTTCGGAATGTCTTTGTCACCGGTTGCCTACAAGTCGGTATGTGGGAGTCAGCACAAACTGGTGGAAGTTTGGTAAAGTCCCCTGAAACTGTACAGTGTTACACGTCCCCTCTGCGTTCGCTGCTTTCGGTACCCGGTTCTAAGACTGTAGTGTCATGAACGAATTTGACAACACTCCTCTCTGCTGGTTGATACTGAGGGCCTGCAGTGGACGGAGTGGCTTGGGACTGGTTGCCCAAGCCAGGTTTCAGTGAAAATTCATTCTCTGATTTCACATTAGATTATAATCCTAGTTCTGAGCTCATCCAGCTGGTTTTTGAAGAAGCCCAAGTATTAACTAGCACCTGTTAGTCTTGCAGTCTTGCAGACTCATGCCACACTTGTGCCTTGGCCACTCTGTCTGTCCTTTGTACCAGGATCAGTGCTTCGGGGGCTCCTTGGTTTGAGTTAGGATGCAGAAGAGGGCGCCATCTTGTTTATAGACTAGCCATTTATAGACCAGTACCAGAACCTGTGTAAGGGTGCAAAGGTGGGGAGTCACTACTCCTAGTGACTCTGGCAGCTACATCTTGAGTCAACTAAAGCTAACTGTGTTTTTTGGGTGGGCAGACCATTACAGTGATAAACCCTTCTAGAAATAAAGATGTGGATGAGTTTCACTAAATATATCCCTAAAGTAATATTTGGCACTAAATATTTCTATACACCCCAATTTCTCTGCACCATACTCTCTTTACTCTAATATGACCACACACTCTAATATTTCTATGCAATGTCTCAACTCTCTTTAATATCTTTATCTCCAATATCATATACCTTAATATCTTTACAGTCTGTATTATCTCTATAGTCTCTTTATTATCTAATATAATAATCTACACTCTCAGATAGCGCTACACTTTCTGAAATACCTGCAGCCTGATAACTGGACATTCTCCACACTGTAATATGCATATACACTCTAATATCTATAAAATCTGATATTTTACACTCTGCAGCACTCTGCAACCTCTACAGTCTGATTTACCTACATTCAAAAATCTCTAGGCTCTGATATTTTGTGTATGTAATTGTAACAGAGAGAGAATAAACACCATATTTATGTGAAGTTCACTAAAATTAAGCATGTTTTCAATATGTAATGGTGGTTTGGAGCCCCCTACTGGCTCATGGCGAACTGCAGTTTTGCTCCACTCGAGCTGCCGTACTGTAGCAGACCGTGTTTCTATGCTGCTTTTTTGTCTCACAATTAAATTCAACAATTAAAAACATGTTTAACGCTAAAAATAATGTTTAAGCTGCAACTTTTATGAAGCCTAGCATATATTTTTGCAAGACATGTACAGTTATAGTTTGTACGAAAGACTTTATTGTTATTTTCCTGTTCATATTTCAACGTGGAGCTTAGCTAAGCTAGCCTGTTTATTCCTCGGTTTCATCTTTGCTCTTGTCATCTTAGTAGGCTGTAAAGCACTCTTCTCCTAATAAAAGAAATATACTTCCTCATGCAGTTCAGCTGTGTACAACCTGCAGTCGTCACATCAAAGAAAGATCATTTCCAGGTATGTGTCTCGTAAATACGATTGTCTGTTTATTTTATTAGCACTAAGTTATATGTGATAACGCAGACATAGTAGAGAAAGGATTGTTGGGGAAACTCCTTTATAACTTCATAAAGTGTAAATGTGTATACTATTCAGAGAATAAGCTGAATATTCTCAGAGCAGACAGAGTTCTCTAAGCTGCAGTTCAGCTGTGTACAACCTGCAGTCGTCACACCCGTGAAAGAAGAGATTTAAAGATGATCTTTGTTTTCCAGAATAAAAGAGGGGAAAGAGATCTCAGCGTGTCTGCGGGTGCTCATATGTACCAGTCCCTGGTTAATTTGAGAGACAAGCCCTTCCATCATATAATGGACTCACTCGATGAGTAGTGGAATCATCATGATGTACGCCGTGAACAGGGTGCCCAGGGTCAGCAGCACTTTGGGGATCTTTGGGACTCCCGACCACAGCGCCATGACTTACTGTCCCCAGGAACCGTCTGCAGGATGTGTCCTCAGGATCTGTCCACTGTAACCTGTAATCAGAAGTTATGTTGAGGCCTTAAACACACAAGTAATATCACTAACATCTGTAGCGCTGTGTAACTGGGGAATGGCATGTACGAGACTTCCTGTGAGAACTGTGTAACAGCTGGGTTCACCAAGTCACTGTGGTTCTCACCTCTGATCTTTCTCTGTGTGGTTTCAGATAAGAGTGAGGCTCATTCTGGAGCTCACGGTCTCTGGCTTCAGATGTAGCTATAAAACACCAACATGTAGAGACACAATACGAATCAAATCAATATCATTCAGGACATGCATTCAAAACCTGCAGGATACTAATTAACTTCAATCAGAAGTCACCATCTATATCTAACTCTAACTAATCACAGTCTGTATCTAACCCTAACTAATCACAGTCTGTATCTAACCCTAACTAATCACAGTCTGTATCTAACCCTAACTAATCACAGTCTGTATCTAACCCTAACTAATCACAGTCTGTATCTAACCCTAACTGATCACAGTCTGTATCTACCCCTAACTAATCACAGTCTGTATCTAACCCTAACTAATCAGAGTCTGTATGTAACCCTAACTGATCACAGTCTTTATCTAAACCTAACTGATCACAGTCTGTATCTACCCCTAACTGATCACAGTCTTTATCTAAACCTAACTGATCACAGTCTGTATCAAACCCTAACTGATCACAGTCTGTATCTAACCCTAACTAATCACAGTCTGTATCGAACCCAAACTAATCACAGTCTGTATCTAACCCTAACTAATCACAGTCTGTATCGAACCCAAACTAATCACAGTCTGTATCTAACCCTAACTGATCTAACAGTCTGTATCTAACCCTATCTAATCAGAGTCTGTATCTAACCCTAACTGATCGCAGTCTGTATCTAACCCTAACTAATCAGAGTCTGTATCTAACCCTAACTAATCAGAGTCTGTATCTAACCCTAACTGATCACAGTCTGTATCTAACCCTAACAAATCACAGTCTGTATCTAACCCTAACTAATCACAGTCTGTATCTAACCCTAACTAATCAGAGTCTGTATCTACCCTAACTAATCACAGTCTGCATCTAACCCTAACTGATCACAGTCTGTATCTAACCTTAATAGATCACACTCCGTATCTAACCCTAACTAATCACAGTCTGTATCTAACCCTAATCACAGTCTGTATCTAACCCTAAACAATCACAGTCTGTATCTAACCCTAACTAATCACAGTCTGTATCTAACCCTAACTAATCAGAGTCTGTATCTACCCTAACTAATCATGGTCTGTATCTAACCCTAACTAATCACAGTCTGTAACTAACCATAACTAATCACACTCCGTATCTAACCCTAACTAATCACAGTCTGTATCTAACCCTAATCACAGTCTGTATCTAACCCTAAACAATCACAGTCTGTATCTAAACCTCACCGATCACAGCCTGCATCTGTCCTTAAATAATCACAGTCTACATCTAACCCTAACTGATCACAGTCTGTATCTAACCCTAATCACAGTTCGTATCTAACCCTAATCACAGTCTGTATCTAACCCTAATCACAGTCTGTATCTAACCCTAATCACAGTCTGTATCTAACCCTAACTAATCACAGTCTGTATCTAACCCTAAACAATCACAGTCTGTATCTAACCCTAACTAATCATAGTCTTTATCTAACCCTAACCAATCACAGTCTGTATCTATCCCTAAATAATCACAGGCTCTATCTACCCCTAACCGATCACAGTCTGTATCTACCCTTAACTGATTACATTCTGTATCTACCCTAACTAATCACAGTCTGTATCTAATGCTAACTAATCATGGTCTGTATCTAACCCTAACTAATCACAGTCTGTATCTAAACCTCACCGATCACAGCCTGCATCTAACACTAACTGATAACAGTCTGTAGCTAACCCTAATCACAGTCTGTATCTAACCCTAAACAATCACAGTCTGCATCTAAACCTCACCAATCACAGCCTTCATCTATTCTTAACTAATCACAATCTGTATCTAACCTTAATAGATCACAGTCCGTATCTAACCCTAATCACAGTCTGTATCTAACCCTAACGAATCACAGTCTGTATCTAATGCTAACTAATCATGGTCTGTATCTAACCTTAACTAATCACAATCTGTATCTAACCTTAATAGATCACAGTCCGTATCTAACCCTAATCACAGTCTGTATCTAACCCTAACAAATCACAGTCTGTATCTAACCTTAACTAATCACAGTCTGTATCTAACCCTAAACAACCAGTCTGTATATAACCCTAACTAATCACAGTCTGTATCTAACCCTAACTAATCACAGTCTGTATCTAATGCTAACTAATCATGGTCTGT
The DNA here is from genome assembly GCA_024036415.1 of Prochilodus magdalenae. Classification (NCBI taxonomy): domain Eukaryota; kingdom Metazoa; phylum Chordata; class Actinopteri; order Characiformes; family Prochilodontidae; genus Prochilodus; species Prochilodus magdalenae. Next base: position 50,399 of record JAMWET010000864.1, read on the forward strand.
ATCTAACCCTAAAAAATCACAGTCTGTACCTAACCCTAACTAATCACAGTCTGTATCTAACCCTAACTAATCACAGTCTGTATCTAACCTTAACTAATCACAGTCTGTATCTACCCTTAACTGATTACATTCTGTATCTACCCTAACTAATCACAGTCTGTATCTAATGCTAACTAATCATGGTCTGTATCTAACCCTAACAAATCACAGTCTGTATCTAACCCTAACTAATCACAGTTTGTATCTAAACTTAACTAATCACAGTCTGTATCTAAACCTAACTGATCACAGTCTGTATCTAACCTTAATAGATCACAGTCCGTATCTAACCCTAATCACAGTCTGTATCTAACCCTAACTAATCAAAGTCTGTATCTAACCCTAAACAATCAGTCTGTATATAACCCTAACTAATCACAGTCTGTATCTAACCCTAATCACAGTCTGTATCTAACCCTAACTAATCACAGTCCGTATCTAACCCTAATCACAGTCTGTATCTAACCCTAACTAATCACAGTCTGTATCTAACCCTAAACAATCAGTCTGTATATAACCCTAACTAATCACAGTCTGTATCTAACCCTAACTAATCACAGTCTGTATCTAACCCTAACTGATCACAGTCTGTATCTACCCTTAACTGATTACATTCTGTATCTACTCTAACTGATCACAGTCTGTATCTAATGCTAACTAATCATGGTCGGTATCTAACCCAAACAAATTACAGTCTGTATCTAACCCTAACTAATCACAGTCTGTATCTAACCCTAAACAATCAGTCTGTATATAACCCTAACTAATCACAGTCTGTATCTAACCCTAATCACAGTCTGTATCTAACCCTAACTAATCACAGTCCGTATCTAACCCTAATCACAGTCTGTATCTAACCCTAACTAATCACAGTCTGTATCTAACCCTAAGCAATCAGTCTGTATATAACCCTAACTAATCACAGTCTGTATCTAACCCTAACTAATCACAGTCTGTATCTAACCCTAACTGATCACAGTCTGTATCTACCCTTAACTGATTACATTCTGTATCTACCCTAACTGATCACAGTCTGTATCTAATGCTAACTAATCATGGTCGGTATCTAACCCAAACAAATTACAGTCTGTATCTAACTCTAACTAATCACAGTCTGTATCTAAACCTCACCGATCACAGCCTGCATCTATCCTTAACTAATCACAGTCTGTATCTAACCCTAACTGATAACAGTCTGTATCTAACCTTAATAGATCACAGTCCGTATCTAACCCTAATCACAGTCTGTATCTAACCCTAATCACAGTCTGTATCTAACCCTAACTAATCACAGTCTGTATCTAACCTTAACTAATCACAGTCTGTATCTAACCCTAAACAACCACAGTCTGTATCTAACCCCAACTAATCACAGTCTGTATCTAACCCTAACCAATCACAGTCTGTATCTTCCCCTAAATAATCACAGTCTGTATCTAACCCTAACCGATCACAGTCTGTATCTAACCCTAACTGATCACAGTCTGTATCGACCCTTAACTGATTATATTCTGTATCTACCCTAACTAATCACAGTCTGTATCTAATGCCAACTAATCATGGTCTGTATCTAACCCTAACAAATCACAGTCTGTATCTAACCCTAACAAATCACAGTCTGTATCTAACCCTAACCAATCACAGTCTGTATCTAACCCTAACTGATCACAGTCTGTATCTAAGACTAACTAATCCCAGTCTGCATCTAACCCTTACTGATCCCATTCTGCATCTAACCCTAATCAATCACAGTCTGTATCTACCCCTAAATAATCATAGTCTGTATCTAACCCTAACCAATCACAGTCTGTATCTATCCCTAAATAATCACAGTCTGTATCTACCCCTTACTGATAACAGTCTGTGTCTAACACTAACTAACCACAGTCTGTATCTAAACTTAACTAATCACAGTCTGTATCTACCCCTAACTAATCACAGTCTGTATCTAACCCTAACTAATCACAGTCTGTATCTAACCCTAACTGATCACAGTCTGTATCTAACCTTAATAGATCACAGTCCGTATCTAACCCTAATCACAGTCTGTATCTAACCCTAACTAATCACAGTCCGTATCTAACCCTAATCACAGTCTGCATCTAACCCTAACTAATCACAGTCTGTATCTAACCCTAAACAATCAGCCTGTATCTAACCCTAACTAATCACAGTCTGTATCTAACCCTAACTGATCACAGTCTGTATCTACCCTTAACTAATTACATTCTGTATCTACCCTAACTAATCACAGTCTGTATCTAACTCTAACTAATCACAGTCTGTATCTAAACCTCACCGATCACAGCCTGCATCTATCCTTAACTAATCACAGTCTGTATCTAACCCTAACTGATCACAGTCTGTATCTACCCTTAACTGATTACATTCTGTATCTACACCTAACTAATCACAGTCTGTATCTACCCCTGAATAATCACAGTCTGTATCTAACCCTAACCAATCACAGTCTGTATCTAACCCTAACTGATCACAGTCTGTATCTAAGACTAACTAATCCCAGTCTGCATCTAACCCTTACTGATCTCATTCTGCAACTAACCCTAACCAATCACAGTCTGTATCTACCCCTAAATAATCACAGTCTGCATCTAACCCTAACTGATCACAGTCTGTATCTACCCTTAACTGATTACATTCTGTATCTACCCTAACTAATCACAGTCTGTATCTAATGCTAACTAATCATGGTCTGTATCTAACCCTAACTAATCAAGGTCTGTATCTAACTCTAACTGATCACAGTCTGTATCTAAACTTAACTAATCACAGTCTGTATCTACCCCTAACTAATCACAGTCTGTATCTAACCCGAACTAATCACAGTCTGTATCTAACCCGAACTAATCACAGTCTGTATCTAAACCTCACCGATCACAGCCTGCATCTATCCTTAACCAATCACAGTCTGTATCTAACCCTAACTGATCACAGTCTGTATCTAACCTTAATAGATCACAGTCCGTATCTAACCCTAATCACAGTCTGTATCTAACGCTAATCACAGTCTGTATCTAACCCTAACTAATCACAGTCTGTATCTAACCCTAACAAATCACAGTCTGTATCTAAACCTCACCGATCACAGCCTGCATCTATTATTAACTAATCATAATCTGTATCTAACACTAACTAATCAGAGTCTGTATCTAACCCTAACTAATCACAGTCCGTATCTAACCCTAATCACAGTCTGTATCTAACCCTAACTAATCACAGTCTGTATCTAACCCTAACTAATCACAGTCTGTATCTACCCCTAAATAATCACAGTCTGTATCTAACCCTAACTGATCACAGTCTGTATCTAACCCTAACTGATCACAGTCTGTATCGACCCTTAACTGATTACAGTCTCTATCTACTCTAACTAATCACAGTCTGTATCTATCGTTATCTAATCACAGTCTGTATCTAACACTAACTAGAGTCTGTATCTAACCCTTACTGATCCCTGTCTGCATCTAACCCTAACTGATCACAGTCTGTATCTAAACTCAACTAATCACAGTCTGTATCTAACCCTAACTAATCACAGTCTGTATCTAACCCTAACTAATCACAGTCTGTATCTACATTTAAATGATTACAGTCTGTATCTAACTCTAACTACTCACAGTCTTTATCTAATGCTAACTAATCATGGTCTGTATCTAACTCTAACAAATCAGAGTCTGTATCTACCCTCAACTAATAACAGTGTGTATATAACCCTAACTAATCACAGTCTGTATCTACCCCTAACTAATCACAGTCTGTATCTAACCCTAACTGATCACAGTCTGTATCTACCCTTAACTAATCACAGTCTGTATCTAACGCTAACTAATCATGGTCTGTATCTAAGCCTAACAAATCACAGTCTGCATCTAAACCTAACTAATCACAGTCTGTATCTAACTCTAACTGATTACAATCTGCATCTAACCCTCTTATTACAGTACTCATTTAGTCACAGTCTGTATCGAACCATAACTAATCACAATCTGTATCTAACCCTAACTGATCACAGTCTGTATCTACCCTTAACTAATCACAGTCTGTAGCTAACCCTAACTAATCAGTCTGTATCTAACCCTAACTTATCAGAGTCTGTATCTAACCCTAACTGATCACAGTGTGTATCTAACCCTAACCGATCACAGTCTGTATCTAACCCTAACTAATCACAGTCTGTATCTACCCTTAACTGATCACAGTCTGTATCTAACCCTAACTAATCACAGTCTGTATCTAACCCTACCTAATCACTGTCTGTATCTACCCCTAACTGATCACAGTCTGTATCTACCCCTAAGTAATCACAGTCTGTATCTACCCCTAACTAATCACAGTCTGTATCTACCCCTAACTAATCAGAGTCTGTATCTACCCTTAACTGATCACAGTCTGTATCTAACCCTAAGTAATCACAGTCTGTATCTACCTCTATCTAATCACAGTCTGTATCTACCCCTAACTAATCACAGTTTGTATCTAACCCTAACTGATCACAGTACTCAGTATTTTAGTCATTCACTAAGGTTTTAGTACTAACCTGCTGAACTGATCTTTATCTAGTTTTAGTACTAACCTGCTGAACTGATCTTTATCCCCACACTCCTAATGTACAGCTCAGCTTCACATTGTCCCTTTCCTCTACGACTTTATGTTCCTCTTCTCTCTAAATAAACACTGTTTGCTATTTACACAGACTTCAGTTATGTTGTATGTCTCTGTAAACATTATTGTGCAACCATGTGATCAGACCTGTATCTCTGATGGGAATCACATGCTCACAGCTAAAGGTGTGCGGTGTGTGTTGATCATATCAGGACTGTTTAAACTGAAGCTGCAGTATTTGGTTTTCCAGTGTGTTTCCTTGTTATGTTTGGTGCTGTGGTGTAGTTCAGAAGGGATTTGGGGTTCTGTAGATGGTGAGGTAGATGTGGTTCCAGAAGGTGAGGTTCTGGATGGGAATTATTCCAGTTATACTTGTACACTGTATTGCAGTAGTTTCTTTATAGAAATTAAATGTAGTTCAAGTATTTAAATGCTTTTATAACAGCAGATTATTATTAATAGATTATTAATATGTAAGCGTGCTGGCTATAGTTCAGATATAAAGGTCAGATCTCTGCTGCTTCTACTACTTCATGAGTCTCTATATTTGATCAGATTCAGACCCTGGAATAATCACACAGCCAGGCTGGAGGAATTTGTTCTCACCGTAGCTCTTATACATCACAGCTCAACATAAACCATAACCCAGGACAGATATACAGCAGAACAGTACAGGGAAATACAGGGCATTCCCTCTCCCACGTCTCACTGCTGGACTAACTCCGGAGGCAATTTACTTTGAATAGATAATTATCTAAACTTTTCTGTCTACCTGCTGACACACCTTCAAATGGAACTGGTCTGGAGTCTCGGGCTGAACTGAAGAAGTCCAGTTTTACTGCACACACCACAAACAGACATTCAGGGTAACAGTTAACAGCAGACATTATCCTTGTGTCTAAACCATGAACCATCAGAGTCCTGGTACAGAGCTATAGTGGGGAGTTCTGAAGGTCACTGTGTAGCGGGACAGGAAGTAGGAGTTGAGTATAAACTCTGAGGAGCTCTATCACTCTGCTGTCCGTCTCCACTGACTGATATTTCAGTTCTACATGGATCAGTTTGGTCTGATCACAGACTGGTGATGTTCATGTGTCCCCTGAGAACATTGCTGTTAGAGCTCTTACAGGTCTGATCTATTCAGTGCTCACTGCTAATGTCTTTCTGTGTTCCAGCGTCTATAGTAATGATTCAGAACAGAGTCAGGTACTCACTGTGTTTCCAGGCTTATTCCTCTCTCTCTGTAAAATCACAACCTGCTCAGAGTCGCTCTCGCCCTTCTGAACCGATCTGAACATGAGCCTGCTGGAGGTGGAGACTCCACAATCAGGTTTAGCTACATACTTTACCCTCCTGCAGCGCTGAATGAGCTCCTCCAGCTGAAATGAATACATAGTACAATAAAGCACATATTTACCTACTGTGCACCAAATATCCCATAACTACTGACCTGAGAACAATGCAGCTTCTTCTAGAACCAGCATCTGGGTAGAGAGTGCTGCTCCCAGATCAGGCACAAGTTCCTCACTCAGGTAGAAGACTAGCCACACCCACAACAGATCACAGGGAAGAGTTTTACAGCCTGTTCACTGCCCATCTTATCAGTGTGCACATACAGAGACTACCTTTAGGCCCCAATGTGTTGGTCCACCATTAGACCAGATATGGCGGGCTAACTGTTTTCAGACTAGTGAAGACAGCAGCTGGGGAAGAGGACAACACAGATTCTGAATCTTCATCTTTCTAGGATGAGAGATTAATAATACATAATACATGACAAGTGTAAACTAACTTCTCTGGTCATCTGTATGTTTTATAGTTCAGTTTAGGACTCCATGCGTTAATACATCACCTGCAAGGCTGTATAGGCATCAGTGTGATGGCAATATGTTCCCAGAATGCAACTGAATTAACTTTAGATATATTAGGACTGCTGGTCATAACACAAAATGCGCATGGCTCGTCAGGCTCAGGGTCTAAAGGAGCCTTCAGTACCTCGAGACGAAGTTCAGAGATTAAAATATAACCCTCACAGTCTGTCTTCTCACTTACGCACATCTGGGAGCTCCTCCACCAGTTTTTGCATCTGAAGGTTTCTTTGTGCAGAGTACAGGTACAGAGCCAAAGAAATGCAAATACCATCCACCCAGAAGTGCATAATACAGTATTATTTACATATAACGTGCAGGAATGTAACCATGGCAACCGGTGCAGAGGAGTGAGGAAAACGGTGTAGGTTGTGTGTACAGTGAGAGCTCATAACTAAATAATGGTGCGTATACAGAGTATATATACACACCGTAACTGTGCCGGTAGGAACAGTGCTGTAACAGATTGTGTAATTATGAACAGACCATAAAGTACAGTTCACTACAGTGATCCAGTTAAAGTGGCCATGTGGAGTTCAGTAGAGTCACAGTCAAGGTCAGCCTCAGGAAAAAAACTCCTCTGAGTCTGCTGGTGGGGGAGCAGAGGCTTCCGTACCGCCTGCCACATGCTAGGAGGGTAAACTGTCTGTGATCCGGATGAGAAACGTCCTCGATGATGTTTCCTGCTATGCCCAGACAGCGCTTACGGATGATCTCAGTGGTGGGTAACTGGGAGCCTGTGATGTGCTGGGCAGTTTACACCACCCACTGGGGGCTCTGCGGTGTGATGCGGAGCAGTTGCCATAGCACACTGAGATCCAGTTTGTATGTGCTCTCAGCAGTACAGCGGTAAAAGTCCCCCAGTATCCCAGGACACAGGAAGCTTTCTTGGGGCTCCGCAGGAAGTAAAGACAATGCTACGCCTTTCTGACTAGGATGGAGGAGTTTAGTTTAGACCATCTGAGATAATTAGAAAGAACTTAAAGCTAGACACACGCTCTACTACAGGTTGGTTGATGTAGATGAGAGTGTGTGGCTGGCCTCTAGCCGTCCTGAAGTCCACAATGAACTTTTTGGTTTTCTGAGTGTTGGGAGCATTTTTTGCCATGTGTCTAAGAATATTGTCCAGTGTAAGAATAACTACTCACACTGCATTAAAGTTTATTACAAAAAAAAAAAAAAAAAGTTTGTAAATCATCAACGGAATATAAATGCACAAAAACTGCCAAACCAGGCCAAGAATCTGTCATAGAAAGCAAACTGCAATAGTCACACCGGGCCGTGTCCCGTCATGTCCATGTGCTTCTGTGTGTTTTGTCTCCCTGCCGGTTGATTTTGTCTCCATGTAAGTTGCCCCATATCTGTTGTTTTTTCGGTTGTTTAGTTTCGTTGGTTTTGTTTTGCTCCTGTGTTATTAAAAGACACGCATTTGCAACCTGTCCCCACGTCCTGTGTAACATAACACCCAACCTAATATGGATGCAGTAAGTCAGCTTCCCTCCCTCATGAATGTTCCCCGTCCTTTTGATGGAGAAAGTGCAGACTTCGAAGGCTTTCGGTTGCAAGGTGAACTTTATTTCGAATATTTGACTTGACCCACGCCACCTGAAGTGGCAAAAGTTATTTTTTAAGAAGGGGAAAAGCTGCACAATGGGCAGACATTGTTTTAAAGTGTGGACCCAAGGAGGCTACTACACTGCAGGGTTTTTCCAGGCCCTCAGCCCAATCTGAGGCTTCTGCCTGGCATGTGGCTCCTCTGGAGGCCTCAGCAGACCCGCCTGCCACCGAGGAGGCTTCAGCAGACCCGCATACACCTATGGAGAGCGGTGTGGTTTCCGAGACTCCTGTCCTGATGGCTGCTGCCGAGCGCGTCGCTGCAGGGCCGCCTGCAGCCGAGGGCGTCACTGCACTTGGTGTAGCTCCAGAGACTTCTGTCTCATCCGTGATCCCAGAGACTCCTATCCTGCCGGTTGCTGCCCAGAACGTGATCCCTGCCAGACCGGCCCCGCAGTTCCCTGCCAGACCAGCCCCGCAGTTCCCTGCCAGACCAGCCCCGCAGTTCCCTGCCCTCGCCACCTCCACATTTTTAACCTCCGTTCCAGTTCCCGGCCCAGTCTCCGGCCTAGTTGCCTGTCTGGACTTTCAATTCCTGTCCCATGGTGTCCTCAATGTGTAACCCATCTCCCCCTCCGGGTGTTGTGTTTGTCCCTGTGTCTTTGTCTGTCTCTTTTCCCGTCACAGTGAATGTTCAAGTCCCAGTGTCATCAGAGTTGTCGGTACCTGTTCCTGTCCATGTCTCTGTTCCTTTTCCCACTATAGTTTTTGTTCCTGTCCCCTTGTCTGTTCACCAACCATGTCCAGTCATTTTTGTAGTTTTCTACCCTGTCTCACGTCCGCTTGTCCAGTCCCTTGTCCAGTCGTTGGTCCAGTTCCCTGTCCAGTCGTTGGTCCAGTACCCTGTCCAGTCGTTGGTCCAGTCCCCTGTCCAATCTTTTGTGCAGTCTCCTGCCCGTTCCCCAGTGCAGTCCTTTGTCCAGTCTCCTGTTCAGTCAGTTCCCCAGTCTGTTTCCCCAGTTTAGTCTCCCCAGTCTGGTCTCCCCAGTCTGTTCCCCAGTTTGGTCTCCCCAGTCTGTTCCCCAGTTTGGTCTCCCCAGTATGGTCTCCCCAGTATGTTCCCCAGTTTGGTCTCCCCAGTATGTTCCCCAGTTTGGTCTCTCCAGTCTGTTCCCCAGTTTGGTCTCTCCAGTCTGTTCCCCAGTTTGGTCTCCCCAGTCTGTTCCCCAGTTTGGTCTCTCCAGTCTGTTCCCCAGTTTGGTCTCCCCAGTCTGTTCCCCAGTTTGGTCTCCCCAGTATGTTCCCCAGTTTGGTCTCCCCAGTATGTTCCCCAGTTTAGTCTCCCCAGTATGTTCCCCAGTTTAGTCTCCCCAGTATGTTCCCCAGTTTGGTCTCCCCAGTATGTTCCCCAGTTTATTCTCCCCAGTATGTTCCCCAGTATGTTCCCCAGTTCGGTCTCCCCAGTATGTTCCCCAGTTCGGTCTCCCCAGTATGTTCCCCAGTTTAGTCTCCCCAGTATGTTCCCCAGTTTAGTCTCCCCAGTATGTTCCCCAGTTCAGTCTCCCCAGTATGTTCCCCAGTTTATTCTCCCCAGTATGTTCCCCAGTTTAGTCTCCCCAGTATGTTCCCCAGTTTAGTCTCCCCAGTATGTTCCCCAGTTTAGTCTCCCCAGTATGTTCCCCACTTCAGTCTCCCCAGTCTTGTGCCCAGTTTAGTCTCCCCAGTATGTTCCCCAGTTTAGTCTCCCCAGTATGTTCCCCAGTTTAGTCTCCCCAGTATGTTCCCCAGTTTGGTCTCCCCAGTATGTTCCCCAGTTTAGTCTCCCCAGTATGTTCCCCAGTTTATTCTCCCCAGTATGTTCCCCAGTTTAGTCTCCCCAGTATGTTCCCCAGTTTAGTCTCCCCAGTATGTTCCCCAGTATGTTCCCCAGTATGTTCCCCAGTTTAGTCTCCCCAGTATGTTCCCCAGTATGTTCCCCAGTTTAGTCTTCCCAGTATGTTCCCCAGTATGTTCCCCAGTTTAGTCTTCCCAGTATGTTCCCCAGTATGTTCCCCAGTTTAGTCTCCCCAGTATGTTCCCCAGTTTGGTCTCCCCAGTATGTTCCCCAGTTTAGTCTCCCCAGTATGTTCCCCAGTTTAGTCTCCCCAGTATGTTCCCCAGTTCAGTCTCCCCAGTCTGTTCCCCAGTTTAGTCTCCCCGGTCTGTTCCCCAGTTTAGTCTCCCCAGTCTGTTCCCCAGTTTAGTCTCCCCAGTCTGTTCCCCAGTTCAGTCTCCCCAGTCTGTTCCCCAGTTCAGTCTCCCCAGTATGTTCCACCAGTTCAGTCTCCCCAATCTGTTCCCCAGTTTAGTCTCCCCAGTATGTTCCCCAGTTCAGTCTCCCCAGTATGTTCCCCAGTATGTTCCCCAGTTCGGTCTCCCCAGTATGTTCCCCAGTTTAGTCTCCCCAGTATGTTCCCCAGTTTAGTCTCCCCAGTATGTTCCCCAGTTTAGTCTCCCCAGTATGTTCCCCAGTTTAGTCTCCCCAGTATGTTCCCCAGTTTAGTCTCCCCAGTATGTTCCCCAGTTTAGTCTTCCCAGTATGTTCCCCAGTATGTTCCCCAGTTCAGTCTCCCCAGTATGTTCCCCAGTTCAGTCTCCCTAGTCTGTTTCCCCACTGCTCTGGTTAGTCTGATCGTTTCAGCTCTCCCCTCTGAGCCAGCTCTCGTTGTGTTTTCTGCTATGCGCCTCGGGAGCTACGCATTAGAGGGGGGGTTATGTCACACCCGGCCGTGTCCTGTCATGTCCATGTGCTTCTGTGTGTTTTGGTCCTGTGCTCCTCCTGTCTCCGCCCTCTAGTCCGGTCCCTTGTTTCTAGCTCCACCCCTTCCCAGGTGTCTCTCGTCAGTCCTAGTTGTGTTATACCCCATTTCGAGCCCTTGTTCTTGTTGTGTGTTTTGTCTCCCTGCCGGCCCTTCGTCTCGTTGTTGGTTGATTTTGTCTCCATGTAAGTTGCCCCATATCTGTTGTTTTTTCAGTAGTTTCGTTGCTTTTGTTTTGCTCCAAAAAATGTATTTATATAACTATTATAATTATTTTTATAATATATAAAAAATTCAACCAAATGTCAGAAAATAAAGATTAATAGATTTAGAGTAGGCATTCATGGCTGGATGGCCGCCTCACATAGGATTTTGACACTTGAAATAACAGAAAAAGTTTTGTGAAAAATCTTATATGGGAAGATATGCTACCACTAGGCACCATTATTAGAGACATGGCATACATTTTGACGGCTATATAGACAACACACAGCTGTATATTTCAATCAGACCAGATGATCTGCTCCACCTTAATAAGATGGAGAACTGTGTAGAAGATATAAAAGACTGGATGACCAGTAACATCCTCCTACTAAACTCAGATCAAACAGAGGTTCTTCTCTTTGATCACAAAACTGCTAGAAACAAACTGTCAGGATTATCATTTAATCTGAATAGCCTCTCAGCCACACGGCTACATCTGGAAAAGGCCTTGATGTCCTGATCGATCATGATCTGACCTTCGACCTACACATTACTGACATTACCAGAACACCTTTCCTACATCTACCCTTCACTGCTGAACTCAGTGCTGCCCCCTACCTATAGGGCACAGAACAGCTAGTTCACTCCTCTGGATTACTGGAACACCCTGCGTTCTGATTGGTCTTACTAAACTCCACTTAGTCCAGAACTATGAACCCACACGAGCTCAGAACTCAGATCACAAGATGCTGCTCACTATTAGTACCTAGAACTAAAAGTTACATCAGGTGCTGAAGGTTTTCATACAGAGCTCTCCAGCTCTGCAGTAACCTTCCAGTCAGGTCAGACAACTTTTACTAGTCTTTCAAGCATTCCAAATTAATCTACAAGTTGCACTGAGCGCCAGAATCTTGTCCACTGGACTCTATGACCTCAGGGCTTTAAGCAGCACCTACAGGAATGTGACTCATTATTATTCAAATGGTTGTGAAAGAAATAACAACATTGCACCATCACTGCTTAGGCAATGTGGAATAACCAGTTAAAGCACCTTGGTATATAAGGGTGTTGAGAGAGGTAGGGGGAAGCTCCAGAGGTGGAAGTAGTACTGAAAAATTATAATTAAGTAAAAGTACCTTTACAGTCCTTAAATTCTACTCAAGTAAAAGTACCATCTAAAAATCCACTCGAGTAAAAGTAAAACAGTACTCAATTTAAAATGAACTTTTATAAATTAAATTAAATAAATTACTTTATTTATATAAATTAAATTGTTTTTAATGAACTTTTAGTCCACATTATTAGAACCTTTCAGGCGGTATAATGTGCAAACTTTGTTCAGACCACCCCATAAAACATTGACAAGTGGAATAAGTTTCTATGATCATTTTTTTCTTTACGGACACCTGCTAGCTGTACTGCGAATTAAAGCCACTAATGCAAACTTACTGAATCGAGACACTCACGTTTTAAAGACAGCTAAGCGATTCCTTGGTGACCCTCTGCTTCTCCTCCCTTTTACAGAAAATATAATTCACATATTAACTGCATAATGTTTACAACCTGTGGCGACGGATAATGTGCAAACTATGTTCAGGCCGTCACATCTTTGCCTGTTTATCTGTCTGCCTGTCCCTGTTCATGTCTCACAACGCCCCCTCTGGTCACGTCTTGTCATAGCACAGCTCTTCCTGCTCGCCCTGGCTCCGCACACTCCCACACCTGAGACCTGTTACCCATTAGGACGTGTATTAAAACCCCTTTGTTTGCCCTGCCTGTTTGTGAAGTCTCTGTTGTCCCCGTGTTGGTTCTGAGCCGCATGTCCCCGTGTTGGTTCTGAGCCGCATGTCCCCGTGTTGGTTCTGAGCCGCATGTCCCCGTGTTGGTTCTGAGCCGTATTGACCCCTGTTACCCGGACTGAATCAAATAAATCCACTGTGCACTCGCACCCCGCCTCAACCAATACGTTACACAGGTCACCCCATAAAACATTTTTAAGCACAAGTGCAAAAAAAGTGCAAAATTCTGGACTCTATGACCCAATTTAAAAACCACAAATATAATAAAACAATAGATAAATAAATAAAAATCAAAATAAAAAAATAAAACCAAAATCAAACAAAGTATCCAAGACAGTGAAAATGTTGAAATGAAAAGGAGCAGTTCCTCATTCCTCAAATTGTGCTCTTTTTTTCTTTCTATAAATATAAATCATATCAGTTGTCTTAAGACTCAGGAGGAGCTTCTTCCCTGAGGCTGTGACCCTGCTAAACTCCACACCGTCACTTGAGCCACATCACTTTTGCACTACTCATTCTGCACATCTTTTTTTTTAATTTCATACCTGTACAGTTCTATTTATATTCACCATTCTGTTCATATTGCACTATTTATACCTGTAGTTATTGCTTACACTGTTACAACTTCATATCATCATATGCTGCTCTGTGCAATCTTGCATTTCACTCATTACTGTATATATGTATAGTACATCATATTCTATTCTATATACCACCCCCTTATCCCACATTCTGTGTACACATACATTCTATATATTTATTTATATACCACCACATGTACAAAAATCTCAATTGTCAGTCATTCTGTTTTGCACTTTATGTATATAATAATGTATTTTGCACTTCTGGTTGGATGATAACAGCATTTCATTGGCTTTGTACCTGTACAGTAATTGATTTTTAAAGTTTGTAGCGCTAATCCGTGCTCTCTTCGCTGTATACAACAAACCAGCAGAGCTGATGCTCACAGGCAGCTGAGGCCGGATGGCCTGTGTTGAGTTTCAGTTTCATTTTTTTTACTTTTGGAAAAGAGTTCAGAAGATCCATACCTTCTGAGACTCAGGCAAGGCAGCCCTCTAACTCCCCTGTTCCCTCTGAGTTCCCTCGGAGTTCATGGAGGAGAAGAAATCCTCTTCATCAGAAGAATGTTGTCCTTGCTCCAGCTCAGTCTCAGCCATTTGGTTGAGGTGATGTCTGACATAGAGCAGACTTGTTGATGAAAACATCTGGCGAATAAGCAATGAGTTATTAGTCATACTACAAACAGCTACAGCGTCATGTGACTGTAATATTCGGTTTTGTTATTACTACGTATTTGTTGGTAGAAACAAACAAACAAGACTAAATAAAAACTGCTGATCAGTATGATATTAAAGAATTAAATCACACCTGCTTCTATGGCATCAGCCAGTCTTAAATTCTGGTAGAAGGATTGCTGCAGAGATCAGTTCAGGGTCCTCCATCATCACTCCAAAGCGCGTTTGGACACCTTGCTGAATTGCTCTGATGATTGGCAGACACTGGTGGTGGACGCTTCCTGCCTTCTCAGTTTTGACTGTAATTCAAAGATTACTTCATGTGACCAGCAGCTCCTGCAGTTCTGTTCTCAAGTGTGGGTCTGGGGAGCACTTTACATTGAGAATTCAGTGCTGCAGCGAAGTCTTTACATGCTGGCTGTTCCACCAAGGTGAAGGGGTGGTGACCTTGGCAAATAAGCCTGATAAGGAGCCTGTCAACTGTCCCTTGAGACACACAGATTGCACCACCCACCGCAAGTTTGGCCTGCTTGCTTATGCCTCCTGGCTCCTGTGCCTTCTGTGCACATGCATTGAAATAAAAATAAAACAGTTTTGATGGATGCTTTCTCTGTGAAGAATAAAGTTGCACAATAGTTAGTTAATACTCATATTTAAGAATTAACATTCAAGAGTTACATTTTCATGTGGATGTAGGGGCACAGTGCAAACACTCATCTGAAGTGTCATCTAAATTTGTGGTGCCTTTATTTTCCATAGTTATAGCCAAATTCGGTGTGCACTACCAACATCAATTCTCATAAAAGAGCAGTAAAGTTTGGAATGTTTAGCCTACCAGACATGGCAGAGAGGGCAAACAGAGATCTGAACAGGTTTAAAACCTTTTGTGAGTATGCTATGACATTTATCTACATTTCTATTCACCCTCTTAAGCAGGTGGCGAGCTACCTGCTGGAGACCCCAGGTGTAGACTAGCCTACTTAAAGCACTCCACTCTGTGACATCTAAAGTTAACTGAGAATGGTGCATGCTGTTTAGCAACTAGGCTACTATATGAAGTGAAGTGCCTCCCTCTCCATATTCAAAACCATCAAAGCATCGTTTTATCATTTTAACGTCACACTGAACGCTTACATTCCAAATCTAGCTGTTACTATGAAGGGCTATCACTGTCCAGCCAAAGCTCTAGTCTATTCTACAGCTAACAACCCAGGAGCTAGTCTATTATAAATTTCACTAGATAAATTTAATCTGAAATTATACACTCATATTATTTCTGACTGTCATTCTTATAAAAGCAGTTTGTAAACGTGAGGTGATTCAGTTAATTTCGTCTTCACTTGAAACATTATCTGTAGCCTATGGATGCTAGGTGGCCAAACGAATTGATATCATGAAGGCACATTTTACACGGAGGAGGGTTTTAACCAATAAATATAACGTTTGGGACACACAGGCAAACACACGTATACTCCACTTACCACCACATGCTCTCGCAGGTTTGATGTGGAAGTTTGAAAGCTGACAGCTCTGTTCGGCGGGGCAGGCATGTTTTGCATTGCATGAGGATGCTATTGCCTCGTTTGCGTTTGGAAACAAAGAGCTGGCTGAGACATGGCCAAGGATTTCCTTCTTTTTCCGATTCCTCTCCTCCACCGGAATTCAATTTCTCTGCTTGGCAATTCTCAACCTTCTCCATGCCCTCCATCTCTTGCTCGTCTGTCTCGGCGCCAGCCATCTTCCAACGTGCCAATTTCCTTTCACTTCAGACAATTTGTTTTTTCCCCAGCATTTTATTTTTTACTCAGTAACGGGAAGTTTCCAATGTAGCGAAGTAAAATACTCGTGTCAAAATGCACTTGAGTAAAAATACCTATTTCTAAAACTACTTAAAAAATGACAAATTACTAATAAAATCTACTCAGCTACAGTAACGTGAGCAAATGTCATTTCTTACTTTCCACCTCTGGTAAGCTCTCATACAACAGGATTAACCTCCCAGGTGAGATTTCAGACTTTAGCTTGCAATAAATATCAAATCAAATCAAATTTATTTATATAGCGCTTTTAACAACTGATGGTTGTCTCAAAGCAGCTTTACAGTAGTCAGAAATAATTCATTAAGGAGAGAAAAGGAAGAAGCCCCTGGTGAGCATGCTGTAGGCGACAGCGGCAAGGAAAAACTCCCTCCAGCAGAGGAACCTCGGGAGGAACCTCGGGAGGAACCTCGGGAGGAACCAGACTCACACGGGGGGGACCCATCCTCCACTGGTCCGAACTACAATTTGAAATTGTTCAAGTGACATCAACTGAGTATCTAATTATGCTGATCTAGTCGTCGTGGTGACGATGAAGTCAGTGAAGTAATAACTGTGAAGTAATATTCCGGTTCGGTAGGAATAGCGGAAAAATGAGTCTGCAGCGGGAAAGCCTCGTTAGTCCTTACCGGCGTTAGGCGGGGCAGGCAAGAAGCTGGTTAGGGGCAGGTAGCATGGAGACCCGCTCAGTCTTCCTTCAGTGTCTGGCTGGGCGAGTAGGCAGCTTGTCAGAGGCGTGCAGCAGGAAGGCTTCAGGAGCAAGCCGGACCGGAGGGCAGCCATTAGCTCGGTGAGAGTACAGAGGCACAGTTAGTTCTGTTTGGGAATAATTACAGAGCACAGGAAGTATGAACATTTCCAGAGTGTGGCAGCAACTCCGGCATCTGACTGTTACAGCCTGGCTAAAAGGACAGAACCAGAAGGTAACAGACCTGGGAGCACCCTGAAACACTGGCATCCATCCGCTCCACCATCAAACTGACTGATCGGTGCAGCGGCGGGACGACAGCACCAGCATCTCAGTTTACCATAAAACCCTCTGCCCATGAACCCCTGGATCTGCGGCCTTTAATAAGGGGGGTATTAATGACCCGAAGCTAAACGAGTACTACTCTCTGGAAGGGTATTCCATAGTTGGGGGCTTTATAAGAGAAGGCTCCTCCCCCTGCTGATACCTTATTAATTTTAAGAACTAATAAGAAGCCAGCACCCTGTGACCTTAGTAAACGAGATGGTCCATAATAGGAAGTTCTCCAGATAGTCAGGAGCGAGCCCGTGTAGGGCTTTATAGGTTAACAGAAGAATTTTATAATCCATACGGAATTTAACTGGGAGCCAGTGGAGAGCGGACCAAACTGGGCTGATATGATCAAATTTCCTGGTTTTAGTAAGGACCCTAGCTGCAGGATTCTGAACTAGTTGAAGTTTACTGAAGTTCCTGTTAGAACATCCTGACAGTAGTGAGTTACAGTAGTCTAGTCTGGAGGTAATAAAAGCATGTAGTAATTTTTCTGAATCATGCAGGATAATGAGTTTCTTAGCTTAGCGATGTTACAAAGACAGCTATCCTAGTAATATTATCTATGTGTTGTTTAAATGATAAATCAGAGTCGATTATGATGCCAAGGTTTTTAGCTACTGAGCCGGGTATAATTGGGAAATCGGCGAGATTTAACATTAAGTCTGATAGTTTCTGTCTTGTGCCTTTTGGACCCAGAAGGAAAACCTCTGTTTTATCTGCATTAGGATGGAGAAAATTTTGTGACATCCAGCATTTCACGTCTCTTGTGCACGCCTCGATCTGTAGTTTGGGTTTGTCATCAGGGTTGGCTGATATGTATAGCTGGGTATCATCTGCATAGCAGTGAAAGTTAATGCTATGTTTATTATAACTGTGCCCAGTGGTAGCATATATAATGTGAATAACAGTGGTCCTAAAATAGAGCCTTGTGGGATTCCATATTTCACTTTTGTATGACTGGAAGAGACATTGTTTACTTCTACAAACTGGTAGCGATGGGTCAGGTAGGACCTGAACCATAATAAAGCTGTTCCTGAGATTCCAACTCTATTTTCTAATCTGTCTAGTAGGATATTGTGGTCTACTGTGTCAAAAGCTGCACTGAGATCGAGAAGCACTAACATGAACACACACGCACACGGTAAGACCAGATCATACACCAGAAGGAGACATCAAAGGATTAGCGGTTAAAAAAAATAGGTGAAAGAATGAATGAATCTTAACATGCATCACCAGTGTGTCTCTCGGCTCTGTCACTTCATCTGCATCTATCCCCCTCTCTGTCTTTTCTCTCTCTCTCTCTCCATCTGCGTCACTCTCTTATTTCTCTTGTTTAGCCTCTCCCTCCATCTTTCCTTTTTTTCCCTGCAAGTGTCTTTATTTTCCCCCAATTTCTCTGTCTCTATTTCTTGGTTTAAAACTGTTCCTGGGTAATACAACTATTATAATCCAAAACTGTTGTGTGTGTCTGTCTGTGTATTATATATACACACAGTGATAATCAGCATCTCCAGTTTACCGTGTGAATTCTTTAGTCCAGCGGAGAGCACCTCCACTCCTGAATCCTGCAGGTCATTTTCAGTTTATTCAGACTGAGGAGTTTGAGCTAAGAGCTGAGGACAAAACTGCACAGCCTTTCTCTGTGAAATACACAAATACAGACACATATATGTCTCTAGTTATTGTTAAGACAATTAGCTTAATCATTAGCATATTTGAAATAATCAATATTATGCACTAAAGCCATGCCCCACAACATTCATGCAACCCTGTTACAGAAGAACAGGAAAAGCAGTGGGCTACATGACACAGAGTAAATGGCATCACAAAGTAGTTTGCTAACATGATGGAGTGCGCAAAAGCAATCCCTGTCTTTGATCTTTCATATTTCTTTTTTTCTGTCTTGATTGCCACTCTAACTAATGCAACCCTGTTACTCAAATGATCAAATTAAGATTATTGAATTTCAAATATATACTTTCTTTATTTGTTCTTGAGCTCAATTGTTACTACTCTACAATCTAACTTTATCGTTTCATTAAAATAATCCTAAATCATTTACTCGGCTCACATGGGTTTAAGATATTGTCTATAGTTTTATTGATTATATATAATTTATATATGATATATATATATATAGCTGAGCCCGTTTTTCACAGGTTCTAATGTCTAAATTGTTCTTCAGTTCTGGAATGACCACCACAAAAACACAATATAAAACACACTTCCTTGTTTATCATTTCTCTCTCTTTACCTGCTCTCTCTCAAACCATCTCTCTCCATTTCTCATTTTCCTCTACCTCTCTCTGTCCCCTTCTTTATATAAATCTGCTACTAAGTTATAAAACTACACAGGTAAGGTGGTGATCTTACTCCAGTGTCTGCAGTTTACAGTGGATGCTCCAGTCCAGCAGAGTAAGGCTCCATTTCTGAATCCTGCAGTTGATAAATCAGGTCCAGTTCTTATCGATTTCTCCCTCCCTGTCACTTCATCTCTTTCTATCTAAAACTGTTAGAGTTTCTGAGAATATGAAGCATATAGACATATATAGTATACACACAGTAAAGAAAAGTGAGGATTCTTCAGTCCAGAGGACAGCAGATTCACTCCTGAATCCGGTGGCCACTCAGCTTCAGTCCTTTCGGATGCAGCCGGGGTGAGAAATGTAATCAGAACAGTTACACGCCTGTGTCTCTCTGTGTCTCTCTCTCACACACACAAGTTAACTAAACATGCTGAAAATAGACACCTTTAGATTATGTACATTTAACTCTGTTTCATGGTATGTGTACATCTGTGTCCATCTGTACTTATCTCCATTGCAAACACTTGTACACACAAACACACTTATTCACAAATTCAGAGAACCCTGAAAACATTAAAACATCCTCAGTTCTCTCTCTCTCTCTCTCTCTCTGATAATGAACTTGGGAAATGTTATTCTGTAATAGCAGTACTAACAAACAGGCAAGAGTTATCCTCTCTTGTTCTTTCCATTCATATACCACCCCGCCCCTGTTCTCTCAATCTTTGTTTCTTTTCTTTCTTTCTTCTGTAATGTCATCCCTCTCTTTCACTCTCCCTCCAATTTCCTTCTCTGTCCATCTCTCCTTCCCTTGCCTTGCCTTATCTATCCACTCAACCCTGTTTAAAAGTGTTATTGAGTTATAAAACTACACAGGTGAGATGATCTTCCTCTAGTGTCTCCAGTCCAGCACAGGGTGGCTCCACTGAATCCTGCAGTTGATTATAAATCTGTTCCAGTTCACACAAAAACAGACACACAATCTCACACAACTCACAAACACAATAATAAATACACACACCCCTAACTTTATATCACTTTACGATATTATCACAATGTTGAAATAAAAATATATATTAAGAGCATTTTTTAAAATAGATGTGTATTTCTATATATGTGCTACATTCCCATAAAATATAATCATTAAAAAACAAAAGGTCCACATAATTGTGCTAACTGCATGTCATTTTCATACAGGTCTACATGCAGTTAGAACTGGAGCTGAAAATCCTGCTAAAAGAATACAGTATAGAGGACCAGTAATCTATAGGAACAAATCTAGAGGAACAGTAATCTATATTAATAAGAATATCCAAAGACAGAATATCTTTTAACAGCTCCATTTTGTAAACACATTCTCAGAGTTGGAAATAAAGAAAGGACTATCCACTGAGTAGTTTAACGTGATTACCATATCTGAGAACACAAACACCATAAAAACAAAAAAGAATAATAATAAAAAATAGAACATTAGAAGCCTGTTCAGTTAATTCATTTCTTTATTTCAGTCCGCAGGAAAATATTCAAGAACCAAAGGAACTGGATAGCTCTCACCAGGGTCCGAGTCCACTGAGTGTAACCTTCACTTCAGCAACAAACATGCAGGAAGTTCAGCTAAACTCATAATTAAACAATAACACACTTCCACTGAACTCAAGAACCTACAGGTTCCACCAACACGGGTATTCAGCACAGCACAATAAGGTAACCACCTCCACTGAACCTGCAACATTACCCTCATTGGTGCTCCTTTGGCTTGTAAACGTTTCTCCTACACCAGTAGGAGTGGGAATTGCCACAAAATGAGACTACGGTCACACATTAACTCTCACAGGCTGGTGCAGACTCTGCAGGCTGTTCCAGTAACAGGCCGAGTATACAACACGGCAATGTTTACACACCAAATCAGAACCACTGAACATGCCCTATCTCATCCACCAAATAAAGACTCATCTCCTCTCATCTGAGGAGCAAACATAAACCGGGTACAGCTGCCATCATAAGATCACATCTCAGCCAACACCATGGACACATTAAATCAGATACAATTAAATTATTCCCTGAAGGAATATCTGACGTCTGACGTGTACAGTATAACAAAACACAGTCAGGCTCCATCTCCAGTGCAGTTACAGGATATATGTGTATTTAAATATAAACAGTGTAGTGCAGAGACAAAGAGATATAAACCATGTGTGTTAACAGGACAGTATGTGTTTAGTGGTGTAGTCGTGTTCTGGTAGCAGTCTTTAGTGGTGTAGTCGTGTTCTGGTAGCAGTCTTTAGTGGTGTAGTCGTGTTCTGGTAGCAGTCTTTAGTGGTTTAGTCGTGTTCTGGTAGTGGTCTTTAGTGGTGTAGTCGTGTTCTGGTAGCAGTCTTTAGTGGTGTGGTCGTGTTCTGGTAGCAGTCTTTAGTGATGTAGTCGTGTTCTGGTAGCAGTCTTTAGTGGTGTAGTCGTGTTCTGGTAGCAGTCTTTAGTGGTGTAGTCGTGTTCTGGTAGCGGTCTTTAGTGGTGTAGTCATGTTCTGGTAGCAGTCTTTAGTGGTGTAGTCGTGTTCTGGTAGCAGTCTTTAGTGGTGTAGTCGTGTTCTGGTAGCGGTCTTTAGTGGTGTAGTCGTGTTCTGGTAGCAGTCTTTAGTGGTTTAGTCGTGTTCTGGTAGCAGTCTTTAGTGGTGTAGTCGTGTTCTAGTAGCGGTCTTTAGTGGTGTAGTCGTGTTCTGGTAGCGGTCTTTAGTGGTGTAGTCGTGTTCTGGTAGCGGTCTTTAGCGGTGTAGTCGTGTTCTGGTAGCAGTCTTTAGTGGTGTAGCCGTGTTCTGGTAGCGGTCTTTAGTGGTGTAGTCGTGTTCTGGTAGCGGTCTTTAGTGGTGTAGTCGTGTTCTGGTAGCAGTCTTTAGTGGTGTAGTCGTGTTCTGGTAGCGGTCTTTAGCGGTGTAGTCGTGTTCTGGGAGCGGTCTTTAGTGGTGTAGTCGTGTTCTGGTAGCGGTCTTTAGTGGTGTAGTCGTGTTCTGGTAGCGGTCTTTAGTGGTGTAGTCGTGTTCTGGTAGCAGTCTTTAGTGGTGTGGTCGTGTTCTGGTAGCGGTCTTTAGTGGTGTAGTCGTGTTCTGGTAGCGGTCTTTAGTGGTGTAGTCGTGTTCTGGTAGCAGTCTTTAGCGGTGTAGTCGTGTTCTGGTAGTAGTCTTTAGTGGTGTAGTCGTGTTCTGGTAGCAGTCTTTAGCGGTGTAGTCGTGTTCTGGTAGCAGTCTTTAGTGGTGTAGTCGTGTTCTGGTAGCGGTTTTTAGTGGTTTAGTTGTGTTCTGGTAGCAGTCTTTAGCGGTGTAGTCGTGTTCTGGTAGCGGTCTTTAGTGGTGTAGTCGTGTTCTGGTAGCAGTCTTTAGCGGTGTAGTCGTGTTCTGGTAGTGGTCTTTAGTGGTGTAGTCGTGTTCTGGTAGCAGTCTTTAGCGGTGTAGTCGTGTTCTGGTAGTAGTCTTTAGTGGTGTAGTCGTGTTCTGGTAGCAGTCTTTAGCGGTGTAGTCGTGTTCTGGTAGCAGTCTTTAGTGGTGTAGTCGTGTTCTGGTAGCGGTTTTTAGTGATTTAGTCGTGTTCTGGTAGCAGTCTTTAGCGGTGTAGTCGTGTTCTGGTAGCAGTCTTTAGTGGTGTAGTCGTGTTCTGGTAGCAGTCTTTAGTGGTGTAGTCGTGTTCTGGTAGCAGTCTTTAGGGGTGTAGTCGTGTTCTGGTAGCAGTCTTTAGGGGTGTAGTCGTGTTCTGGTAGCAGTCTTTAGTGGTTTAGTCGTGTTCTGGTAGCAGTCTTTAGTGGTGTAGTCGTGTTCTGGTAGCAGTCTTTAGTGGTTTAGTCGTGTTCTGGTAGCAGTCTTTAGTGGTGTAGTCGTGTTCTGGTAGCGGTTTTTAGTGGTGTAGTCGTGTTCTGGTAGCAGTCTTTAGTGGTGTAGTCGTGTTCTGGTAGCGGTCTTTAGTGGTGTAGTCGTGTTCTGGTAGCGGTCTTTAGCGGTGTAGTCGTGTTCTGGTAGCGGTCTTTAGTGGTGTAGTCGTGTTCTGGTAGCGGTCTTTAGTGGTGTAGTCGTGTTCTGGTAGCGGTCTTTAGTGGTGTAGTCGTGTTCTGGTAGCAGTCTTTAGTGGTGTGGTCGTGTTCTGGTAGCGGTCTTTAGTGGTGTAGTCGTGTTCTGGTAGCAGTCTTTAGCGGTGTAGTCGTGTTCTGGTAGTAGTCTTTAGTGGTGTAGTCGTGTTCTGGTAGCAGTCTTTAGTGGTGTAGTCGTGTTCTGGTAGCAGTCTTTAGTGGTGTAGTCGTGTTCTGGTAGCAGTCTTTAGTGGTGTAGTCGTGTTCTGGTAGCGGTCTTTAGTGGTTTAGTCGTGTTCTGGTAGCGGTTTTTAGTGGTGTAGTCGTGTTCTGGTCGTGTCTTTAGTGGTAGCGGTCTTTAGTGGTTTAGTCGTGTTCTGGTAGCGGTCTTTAGTGGTGTAGTCGTGTTCTGGTAGCGGTCTTTAGTGGTGTAGTCGTGTTCTGGTAGCGGTCATTAGTGGTGTAGTCGTGTTCTGATAGCAGTTTTTAGTGGTGTAGTCGTGTTCTGGTAGCGGTCTTTAGTGGTGTAGTCGTGTTCTGGTAGCAGTCTTTAGTGGTGTAGTCGTGTTCTGGTAGCTGTTTTTAGCGGTGTAGTCATGTTCAGGTAGCAGTCTTTAGCGGTGTAGTCATGTTCAGGTAGCAGTCTTTAGCGGTGTAGTTGTGTTCTGGTAGCAGTCTTTAGTGGTGTAGTCGTGTTCTGGTAGCGGTCTTTAGTGGTGTAGTCGTGTTCTGGTAGGAGTCCTTAGTGGTGTAGTCATGTTCTGGTAGCGGTCTTTAGTGGTGTAGTTGTGTTCTGGTAGGAGTCCTTAGTGGTGTAGTCATGTTCTGGTAGTGGTCTTTAGTGGTGTAGTCGTGTTCTGGTAGCAGTCTTTAGCGGTGTAGTCGTGTTTTGGTAGAAGTCTTTAGCGGTGTAGTCGTGTTTTGGTAGAAGTCTTTAGTGGTGTAGTCGTGTTCTGGTAGCGGTCTTTAGTGGTGTAGTCATGTTCTGGTAGCAGTCTTTAGTGGTGTAGTCTTGTTCTGGTAGCAGTCTTTAGTGGTGTAGTCATGTTCTGGTAGCAGTCTTTAGTGGTGTAGTCTTGTTCTTGTAGCAGTCTTTAGTGGTGTAGTCGTGTTCTGGTAGTTGTTTTTAGGGGTGTAGTCGTGTTCTGGTAGCAGTCTTTAGCAGTGTAGTTGTGTTCTGGTAGCAGTCTTTAGTGGTGTAGTCGTGTTCTGGTAGCTGTTTTTAGTGGTGTAGTCTTGTTCTTGTAGCAGTCTTTAGTGGTGTAGTCATGTTCTGGTAGCAGTCTTTAGCGGTGTAGTCGTGTTCTGGTAGCAGTCTTTAGCGGTGTAGTCGTGTTCTGGTAGCAGTCTTTAGTGGTGTAGTCGTGTTCTGGTAGCTGTTTTTAGTGGTGTAGTCGTGTTCTGGTAGCAGTCTTTAGTGGTGTAGTCATGTTCTGGTAGCAGTCTTTAGTGGTGTAGTCTTGTTCTTGTAGCAGTCTTTAGTGGTGTAGTCATGTTCTGGTAGCAGTCTTTAGCGGTGTAGTCGTGTTCTGGTAGCAGTCTTTAGCGGTGTAGTCATGTTCTTGTAGCAGTCTTTAGTGGTGTAGTCGTGTTCTGGTAGCAGTCTTTAGCGGTGTAGTCATGTTCAGGTAGCAGTCTTTAGCGGTGTAGTTGTGTTCTGGTAGCAGTCTTTAGCGGTGTAGTCGTGTTCTGGTAGCAGTCTTTAGTGGTGTAGTCGTGTTCTGGTAGCAGTCTTTAGCGGTGTAGTTGTGTTCTGGTAGCAGTCTTTAGTGGTGTAGTTGTGTTCTGGTAGCAGTCTTTAGTGGTGTAGTCATGTTCTGGTATCAGTCTGTGGTGGTGTAGTCGTGTTCTGGTATCAGTCTGTGGTGGTGTAGTCATGTTCAGGTAGCGGTCTTTAGTGGTGTAGTCGTGTTCTGGTAGCTGTTTTTAGCGGTGTAGTCATGTTCAGGTAGCAGTCTTTAGTGGTGTAGTCGTGTTCTGGTAGCAGTCTTTAGTGGTGTAGTCATGTTCTGGTATCAGTCTGTGGTGGTGTAGTCATGTTCTGGTAGCGGTCTTTAGTGGTGTAGTCGTGTTCTGGTGGCAGTATTTAGTGGTGTGGTCGTGTTCTGGTAGCAGTCTTTAGCGGTGTAGTCGTGTTCAGGTAGTGGTGTAGTCGTGTTCTGGGAGCAGTCTTTAGTGGTGTAGTCGTGTTCTGGTAGCAGTCTTTAGCGGTGTAGTCGTGTTCTGGTAGCAGTCTTTAGTGGTGTAGTCATGTTCTGGTATCAGTCTGTGGTGGTGTAGTCATGTTCTGGTAGGCGCTGCTGGTGTGGCAAGTTTGACAGCTCTAGGGTAAAAGCTGTTTCTGAACCTGGTACCTCTTTCCGGAGGGCAGAGGTTGGAACACGGGATGACTGGGGTGTGGGGGGTCTGAGGATGTTGACTGCTCTCCTCAGACGCCTCTTGTCGTAGATGTCCTGTGTGGGTGGGAGGGCAGTTGCGGTGATGTGCTGTGCAGTCTTTACCACCCTCTGCAGGGCCTTGCGTTCAGGAGAGGTGATGCTCAGCAGAGGTGGCACTACCATACCACACAGTGATGCAGCTTGTCAGGATGCTCTCCACGGTGGATCTGTAGAAGTTGCAGAGGAGCTGCTGTGGCAGGCTGACTCTCCTCAGCCTTCGTAGAAAGTGGAGGCGTTGTTGGGCCTTTCTGACGAGTGTTGGTTGTCCAACTAAGATCCTCGGCTAAGTGGACACCGAGGAACTTGAAGCTGCTCACTCTTTCCACCAACGTGCCTCCAGTGTTCAGTGGTGTGTGCGTTCTTCCCCCTCCTGAGGTCAATGATCGGTTCTTTGGTTTTGCTGACATTGAGGGAGAGGTTGTTGGCGGCTCTGTGAGGAGCTGGACCTCCTCTCTGTATGGGCCCTCGTTATCTTTGGTGATGTTGCCAATGTTGTTGTTGTGTTATTCGCAAACTTGCTGATGGTGTTGGAGCTGTGGGTTGTAGATGCAGCCGTGGGTGTACAGAGTGTACAACAGCGGGGTAAGAACAATGCCTTGGGGACATCCTGTGCTGAGTGTGAGGGAGGGTGAGGTGTGTTCACCCGTCCTAACACACTGTGGTCTGCAGGTGAGGAAGTCCATGATCATGCTGCACAGTGTGTTGCTTATTCCCAGTGTCATATTTAAAAATGAAATGTTATAGTGCTCAGATGAGGAAAGCTCAGGTGGAACGCCAGAGACATTAACTAATGAAATACTAGAAGTAGAAACAGAGTCAGCTTTGTCTCCATCACTGCTTCTACAGAGACTGACTCTCCAAACTGAGCAGAGTCTGTTGTCCACGAGGCATACTGAGACTCTTAAGAATAAGACACAGTATAGATCCTAGGAACACTGTGAAAGGACTGGAACGATTCTGGCATATCAGATGTAACAAACCCTGCAGATCCATATATACCTCAAATAAATGATGATTCAGCATACAGATCACTGAAGTGGAAAAGAATCACCAGATACTTCCAGTCGCCAGAGAAAGTGTCAAAGATGCACCCAGCATATAGCAACCTATGTTGGGGAAGCTGTGGAGCACAAACAGGAAACCACACTCACATATTTATATAAATGCATTAATAGGGGTTTTGGAAAAACATATTTGATGCTCTCAGGGAAGTGTTCCGGCAGAAAATCCCATAGGGACCTATGGTGGCAATATTAGGAGTTTAGGGGGGAGGTCCAAAGAATATCCTGAATGGTACTTCCAGCAGCCTTAAACTGCTTTACAATGTAGTGGCTGAATCAATCTGATCATTTATTTAAAGCCTTCCCTCTGTTTTTCTTTTCACTAATCTGCCATGTTGTTATATAATATAATGTACAAATAATTCAGAATAATTTCAATTCGAAAAAAGAAAAATAGCTGTTTACAGAATAAGGCTAAGAAAGACCTCAAGCATGGGATTTTCTTCTACTACCAGTAGAGGGCAGTGTTAACACTGTTAAAAAGAATGGGCTGCCTAGATTTCTGTACTGTCTTCAACATTTTCTCTCTCTCTTTTTTCTGTTTTGATAAAATTGTTTTTATTAATTTGGACAAACTAAATATTTGATTTTTTCTGGTGTAAGAATCATTGGACACATAAAGAGTTACTTCAAGTTTTTTTTTTTTTTTTTATTGTGGATTTTCCTGATCCATTTCTCAGTATAATTATTGGACATTAAACTTTAGAGGTTTTTTATTGGATTAATATCTCAAAGATCAAATTATCTCACTGCATGAGCTTCTCTGCTCAAAGATCCCTCCATTCAAATCTAACCATGACTGGAATCCGTTTGTGAAACCTGTTTTAGGATGGGGCCTTTTGAACTTGATGAACTTTCTGTTAATGACAGTGCCTTTAAAGACCTGTGTACTGACTACACTTTCCATTACACTGTTGTATTATTATTACTCCAGTGCTGCTGGAGTGTTGAGACACTGTGTCCACTCACTGTCCACTCTATTAGACACTCCTACCTTGCTGCTCCACCTTGTAGATGGACAGTCAGAGACGATAGCTCATCTGCTGCTGCACAGTGCAGTGTTGGTCCTCCTCTAGTCCTTCATCAGTGGGCACAGGACACATGTCTACAGGATGCTACCCTGTGATGCTGTTGATGGATGATTCCCAGTCCAGCAGTGGCACTGAGCTGTCCGGCAGCACAGCTGTGTCTGATCCACTCACACCAGCACCACACACACTACCACACCACCACCAGTGACGTCAGTGTCACTGCAGTGCTCAGATTGATCCACCACCTACATCATACCTGCTCTGTGGTGGTCCTGTGGGGGTCCTGTGGGGGTCCTGTGGGGGTCCTGATCATTGAAGAACAGGGTAATATGGTACACAGAGAAACAGATGGACTACAGTCTGGACCTGCACACCTACAGAGTGTCCTGTATGGTCAGTGGAGCCGATGCCACCTGCACCTGCACCTCTCACTCTCCCTCTCTTTCACCGTCTCTGTCTCCCTATCTCACCCCCTCACTCTTCTTTCTGTCCTTATCTCTGGAGATGTTTGTAGTAGCTTGGTGGAGTGTGAGGGGTAGTGTGCCGTGTCTGTGAGTTGGTCTGTGTGTCTGTGAGGTCTGGTGTACAAGATAGTGAGATCGAGGCTGAGAAAATAATAGAGGAGGGAGGAGACTGAAACAAAGAAAAGGAGAGTATGGCTTAGTTTGGGGGACATATCACAGTAACGAGACGCTCTCAGATCTGAGACATTATGGGAAGGTTTTACATTGTGAGTATGTCTCCGTGGAAACATGGCTGTGTGTGTCAGTATGGGCATGTGTGAGTGTATAGGTGATAGAGAGAAGAAGAGCAGGTCTTGGTTGAATAATAACCTGTCCAGATGGAAGTGTCACTTCAGCGCTGACTGGAATGAGGAAAACAGCCACTGATTTCTAGGAGCTGCTGCCTGTGACCCTTCGTGTCGGGAGGAGGTAATGTGTGACCGTCCCAAGATTACAGAACAGGTGGATTCAGATCTTGTGTTACAGGAACTGACCACTGCTGTGCACGAACCTATACCTGCTGAATGTTAGCATTTTTGGACATGACTTATTTTGGAGAGGACCTGTTTGAGGCTTGTAGAGTTTTAAAGAACTGCAGGCCAGTGGAGCTTCTATGTAGTGATTAAAAGATTTTAGTAAAATAACAAACACACTCCAAACCCCACCGCACCATGAAGGACAGTCTGTTTCTGGTCCAGGACGTGATGGATTTGAGCAGAATGGACTGATGTTACGCATGATTAAGAGAACGCGATTTGATGGAGTTGAAGGAGGTTACTTGTTTACAGTCTTTGGTGTTCCAAAGTGTTTTTTGTCTTGGTTAAATGTGCCATCTTTGGAGGTTACCGTCATGTTGAGGGTTGGAGGTGTTCTTTGTGCACCTGTAAAAAATGGGCAGAGGGATTAGGCAAGGGAGTCCACTCTCTGGACGGTTGTAGAGTGTGGCCATGAGACAGGCTGAAATGCAGGGGTCAGCAGGTGGTTCTATGATGATGTACTGTACCCCTTCCCTCTTGTCAGTGGATCACCAGCGACCTGTTAAGCAGGAAACAGCAGGTGCGCTTGGCGGGAGTCAAGTAACTGAACAGTCATCATTGGTGCTCCTCAAGTTTGAGTTCGGTCCCCACAGCTGTATTCACTCTACACTAAGGACTGCACCTCTAAAGACCCATCTGTTTAACTCCTGAAGTCTGCAGTACTCTCATCAGACTCGTCCAAGACGGCGATGAGTCTGCTTATCAGAGGAAAGTCGAACAGTTGGTACTCTGGAGCACTCAGAACAACCTAGAACTGAACACACCGAAGACAGTGGAGATGACTATAGACTTCAGGAGACACCCCTCAACACTGATCCCCCTCACAATACAGCAGCCCTGCGTCACCCATGGACACCCTCATCTTTCTGGGTACTATCAATTCCCGAGACCCAAAAAAGGCCCAGCAGCAAGACAAACAGATACAGGTGCTGCAGAACCCTGTACATCAAGACAACCAGACACAGGTGCTACAGGACCCTGTACATCAAGACAACCAGACACAGGTGCTACAGGACCCTGTACATCAAGACAACCAGACACAGGTGCTACAGGACCCTGTACATCAAGACAACCAGACACAGGTGCTGCAGAACCCTGTACATCAAGACAACCAGACACAGGTGCTACAGGACCCTGTACATCAAGACAACCAGACACAGGTGCTACAGGACCCTGTACATCAAGACAACCAGACACAGGTGCTACAGGACCCTGTACATCAAGACAACCAGACACAGGTGCTACAGGACCCTGTACACCAAGACAACCAGACACAGGTGCTACAGGACCCTGTACATCAAGACAACCAGACACAGGTGCTACAAGACCCTGTACACCAAGACAACCAGACACAGGCGCTACAGGACCCTGTACACCAAGACAACCAGACACAGGCGCTACAGGACCCTGTACACCAAGACAACCAGACACAGGTGCTACAGGACCCTGTACATCAAGACAACCAGACACAGGTGCTACAGGACCCTGTACACCAAGACAACCAGACACAGGCGCTACAGGACCCTGTACACCAAGACAACCAGACACAGGCGCTACAGGACCCTGTACACCAAGACAACCAGACACAGGTGCTACAGGACCCTGTACATCAAGACAACCAGACACAGGCGCTACAGGACCCTGTACACCAAGACAACCAGACACAGGTGCTACAGGACCCTGTACATCAAGACAACCAGACACAGGCGCTACAGGACCCTGTACACCAAGACAACCAGACACAGGCACTACGGGACCCCGTACACCAAGACAACCAGACACAGGTGCTACAGGACCCTGTACACCAAGACAACCAGACACAGGCGCTACAGGACCCTGTACACCAAGACAACCAGACACAGGCGCTACAGGACCCTGTACACCAAGACAACCAGACACAGGTGCTACAGGACCCTGTACATCAAGACAACCAGACACAGGCGCTACAGGACCCTGTACACCAAGACAACCAGACACAGGTGCTACAGGACCCTGTACACCAAGACAACCAGACACAGGCGCTACAGGACCCTGTACACCAAGACAACCAGACACAGGTGCTACAGGACCCTGTACACCAAGACAACCAGACACAGGTGCAACAGGACCCTGTACATCAAGACAACCAGACACAGGCGCTACAGGACCCTGTACACCAAGACAACCAGACACAGGTGCTACAGGACCCTGTACACCAAGACAACCAGACACAGGTGCTACAGGACCCTGTACATCAAGACAACCAGACACAGGCGCTACAGGACCCTGTACACCAAGACAACCAGACACAGGCGCTACAGGACCCTGTACATCAAGACAACCAGACACAGGCGCTACAGGACCCTGTACACCAAGACAACCAGACACAGGCACTACGGGACCCCGTACACCAAGACAACCAGACACAGGTGCTACAGGACCCTGTACACCAAGACAACCAGACACAGGCGCTACAGGACCCTGTACACCAAGACAACCAGACACAGGCGCTACAGGACCCTGTACACCAAGACAACCAGACACAGGTGCTACAGGACCCTGTACACCAAGACAACCAGACACAGGCGCTACAGGACCCTGTACACCAAGACAACCAGACACAGGTGCTACAGGACCCTGTACACCAAGACAACCAGACACAGGTGCTACAGGACCCTGTACACCAAGACAACCAGACACAGGCGCTACAGGACCCTGTACACCAAGACAACCAGACACAGGCGCTACAGGACCCTGTACACCAAGACAACCAGACACAGGTGCAACAGGACCCTGTACATCAAGACAACCAGACACAGGTGCTGCAGAACCCTGTACACCAAGACAACCAGACACAGGCGCTACAGGACCCTGTACACCAAGACAACCAGACACAGGCGCTACAGGACCCTGTACATCAAGACAACCAGACACAGGCGCTACAGGACCCTGTACACCAAGACAACCAGACACAGGTGCAACAGGACCCTGTACATCAAGACAACCAGACACAGGCACTACAGGACCCTGTACACCAAGACAACCAGACACAGGCGCTGCAGGACCCTGTACAGCAAGACAACCAGACACAGGCGCTACAGGACCCTGTACACCAAGACAACCAGACACAGGTGCAACAGGACCCTGTACATCAAGACAACCAGACACAGGCGCTACAGGACCCTGTACACCAAGACAACCAGACACAGGTGCTACAGGACCCTGTACACCAAGACAACCAGACACAGGCGCTACAGGACCCTGTACACCAAGACAACCAGACACAGGCGCTACAGGACCCTGTACACCAAGACAACCAGACACAGGCGCTACAGGACCCTGTACACCAAGACAACCAGACACAGGCACTACAGGACCCTGTACATCAAGACAACCAGACACAGGCGCTACAGGACCCTGTACACCAAGACAACCAGACACTGGTGCTATAGGATCCTGTACATCGACACAACCAGACACCGGAGCTACAGGACCCTGTACAGCAAGACAACCAGACACAGGGGCTACAGGACCAACCAGACACAGGCGCTACAGGACCCTGTACACCAAGACAACCAGACACAGGCGCTACAGGACCCTGTACAGCAAGACAACCAGACACAGGCGCTACAGGACCCTGTACACCAAGACAACCAGACACAGGTGCAACAGGACCCTGTACATCAAGACAACCAGACACAGGCGCTACAGGACCCTGTACACCAAGACAACCAGACACAGGTGCTACAGGACCTTGTACACCAAGACAACCAGACACAGGCGCTACAGGACCCTGTACACCAAGACAACCAGACACAGGCACTACAGGACCCTGTACATCAAGACAACCAGACACAGGCGCTACAGGACCCTGTACATCAAGACAACCAGACACAGGGGCTATAGGACCCTGTACACCGAGACAACCAGACACAGGCGCTACAGGACCCTGTACACCAAGACAACCAGACACAGGCACTACAGGACCCTGTACATCAAGACAACCAGACACAGGCGCTACAGGACCCTGTACACCAAGACAACCAGACACAGGTGCAACAGGACCCTGTACATCAAGACAACCAGACACAGGCGCTACAGGACCCTGTACACCAAGACAACCAGACACAGGCGCTACAGGACCCTGTACATCAAGACAACCAGACACAGGCGCTACAGGACCCTGTACACCAAGACAACCAGACACAGGTGCAACAGGACCCTGTACATCAAGACAACCAGACACAGGCGCTACAGGACCCTGTACACCAAGACAACCAGACACAGGCGCTACAGGACACTGTACACCAAGACAACCAGACACAGGATCCAGACATAGTTACTCCTGTTCCTCCAGAGTGTTTCACTCAAAGGCCAAATTATACACCACAGTCTCTCCACCATATATGTACACTAACACTACTGTCTCTCCCTCAACACTACAGCCTCTATGTCAATGTTCCTACCTCAACACTACCGCCTCTACCTCAACACTGCTGTCCCTACAAATGGAAAAAGAAACCAGAACGGCTCCACAAGTCCACACCAGTTTAGAGCAGTATGGGCCTGAACCATTGTGGAAAAGAAGCTCTTGCAACACAGACATGCCTGAAACACCAAGTACAGAGTGCTTTGTAAAGTTCTGAAATCAGCTGTACGCTCATGTCACGCTAGAGAACCTCAGGACAACCTAATGTCAACAAGAATCTGCCTTGTGAATAGTTGTCATTCCAACTTGACAGCAAAGCTGCTAACAGCAGGCTTTAGGACAGATTAGTTTATCTTGATAATGATCAGTTCTTAAAGGAAGCTTTCAAGATAAGCACTTTACCTGGCAAAGCCTGCTGCTGATGCTTGCTATGACCATGATATGTCGTGGCGTCTGGTAAAGATAAGGAGCTCACTCATGCAGGCTAATAATGATCTTCTGCTACAGAACCTCTAACTGTTAAACGCTGCAGGTTCCTGTAGAACCGGTCAGTGCAGGTTTAGAAATACAGTAGATTAAATTACTGTAGATAATTGTAGTAGATAAAGTTAGCTGGAAAATTTGTAGAACAATGTGTACAGGGTTCTGACTCACCGAGCAGGTTCCACATAAAGAGGGTTCCTGTCTGTGACTCACTGGTCTCTTTAGATCAGCTCAGCCTTCTCTCTACAGAAACTGGGTTTAAAGCGTTATTGCAGAGGGTTTCAGTGTTTTAAATTACATTTGAATTACATTAAAGGTTTTAGGTGGTGTTTTATTTCAACTGAAATATTGGGCAGGTATGTTAAATAAGGTTGTCTAAGAGGAATGGGTTATTACCACATATCGGTTGAGACAGGTTGATGGTTTTGGAATCTCTTTAGAAGCTGATTGGAGGGCTACAGACTGTTTTTTGAAGTAGATAGCTGGGTGACTCGGGCAGCTGTGCTTTTTATGCCAGACGAAGAAGAAGGGCAGGGCCTGGTGGACATACAGAGTCAAGTAAGGACCTTCTGGTTCCAATCAGCAAAACAAGCTGAGCATGAGGTCAGATGTTCGAAGCCTGAGACAGTGGCTGTAGGAAGTACTAATCTTGTATAACCCAATGATACAGACAAGTTTGTACTTGGCTACCCTGAAAGGTTGTCCCTTGAGGAAGGAGGAAGGAGTTGGGATACTAACGCATTTACATCAATGAAAGTCAACAACAGATCTCTTAGATCTATCAGATGGAAGTGGTACACATTCAATTGCACCAGCAGAATACAGAGCTTCTGTACCTATACAGTGTTGAGGGGGTGATGTGATGCACCTCCTGCTTTTCTGTACATTCTGTACACCAGTAGAACCGTGCAGGTTCCGTGGGCAGGAGGAATCTATTAAACCTCTGGTTCTGGTTGTGATAGGGTTGGTCAGTTTGTTGAAATGTTGTGATGTCTTTCTGGAGAGGTTTTTGGCCTCATATACAGAAACAGGTGAGCCTTTTAAGTTCTCTTGTAGGAACAACAAAACTGACTTTATGGAAGCCGAGGACGACTGCAGGTGCTGGCTATGTGGGAGCTGAGTTGATGTTTAAATGCCTGATGGCAGGGCGGATTAGCATGGGACATGAATTCAAGTTTTCATTTTTTTGTAACTGTATTAATTAGGACTCTTGCTGTTTCTTGTCGTTCTCTCATTCTCCCTCTCTGCCATTGCCTACCCCTTTCTCTCTTTCTTGCTCCTGCTTTCCCTCTTTCTCTCATTCTGTCTTTTCTTTTGTGTCCCTTATTCCCTTCCCACCCTTTCCCTCCCTTCCTCTCCCTCTCCTCCTGTCCCTTTCTCTCTGACTATCTCTGTCCATCTCTTTCTCTTTTCTCTCTCTCTATCTGTGCATGCATCGGTGGGAGCAGTAGAGTGAGTGGAGTACAGTGAGCGTGACTAGTTGGCATTTAGCCCAACTTTTTTTCTGTTACTTTTCAGTTTGTTTCTGAGGTTTTTTGTGTGTGTCAGTAAGTGAGTGTGTGAGGTGTAGTCTGCTGCTGGCATCTCCGAACACAGAGTACACTGTGGGCCTGATGTGCAGTTTCTTAGAACAGTGGAAATAGCTAGCAGTCTGTAGAGTGGTGTTGTCATTAACCGTCAGCTGACTCTGATTCTGCCCCTTAGCACGCCCTCTAAAAAAATCATTTGGTCAAATGTGTCCCCTTTCATTAAGGACGAGCTCAGTGCCCGAGAAATGTCCCAGATGGGAAAAATCCCCATGTCTCGTCTGATAAAATATCTGGTGTATTTCAAGTGGCTCGTATGTGTGGTTCTAAATGATGGTGAGAACGTGGCTTCAGTTCTGAATTTTATATTCAGTTATTGTGACAAAGGTTTTTGTATGTGCATTTTACAGCAGATGTTATCACAAAGCAGTTTTACAGGGAACTTGGGTCAAAGTCCCAATGAGCAAGCCAATGGAAAACTTCCACAGACCAGAAGAAAGAAACCTAAAGAGGCACCAAGACTCTAAAGGGGAACCCATTCTCCCCTGATCCGGAGAATGTATGGCGTCGGGCAGCCATGTTTGGTAAACCAACATGCCAAACGTCTCGGTACGGAGCTGTAGAAGTTCCTAATGGTGTCCTGAGATAATCCATCCCAAGCAGCTTGAATATCCTCACACAGTTCCTGCAAGTTTTGTCCAAGACTAAAGCGGGACTCGTCACTGAAGATGACCCGCTGCCATTCTGAGTCACTCCATGACAGTCTGGTACGACACCACTGCAGTCTTTGGTGACATGGTGTTAGGGACAGTCGTTGTAACTGTCTGCTTGACGAATGTCGGCAATCATGGCTGTTGGGTTGCTATGTCCATGTTGGAGAATCTGTTGGTGTGCAGTATGTCAATAAGACCATCCTGCTTCCTAGAGCCCGATGATGTAACCCCTTTCAAACTCTTCCAACTTCTAGGACTCCAAAGCATTCTTTGCTTGCTACCAACACGGGATGTTACCAGTGAAACCAGTGACCAGTGTAAGGAGTGTAACACAGTACAAAACCCTGAATATCTGATACTACTGCTAAAAGCAGTTGGTGTTGATCTATAAGGACCAATAAGGATAAGGAAGAAATGTCTGATTAGTTGGTAAAGCAGGACAGGAAAAAAAGTCTGACCACTGGATAGGTCAGCATAATATAGGCAATGCTTTTACATAGCATAGGAAAACATGAAGCTCCATGGAGGATAAACTGGTCAGAAATCAGGCAGGTGGCACCTGCTCAAGGCAGCAACGTCAGTGCGCACAGGATGGGCAGTATTTCACATTAGGCCAAGAAAGCACAGACAGTTAGCTCTGAAAACACTACTCCGAAAAAATCCCCTGCTGGACGTACCTCACACACTGAGGGGGAGACACCTGTGTGCATGGGTGAACAAGCACTTTAGAGGGTCTAGGGTTTAAGCCCAAACCTGAAGATTAGGGCTGTGTACCAAAGGCTCGACTGAACACATGGGTTTAGGCCCAGACTTGAAGATTAGGGCTGTGTACCAAAGGCTCGACTGAACACATGGGTTTAGGCCCAGACTTGAAGATTAGGGCTGTGTACCAAAGGCTCGACTGAACACATGGGTTTAGGCCCAGACTTGAAGATTAGGGCTGTGTACAAAAGGCTCGACTGAGCAGATGGGTTTAGGCCCAGACTTGAAGATTGGGGCTGTGTCTGAGTCGCAAACACTAAGTGGGAGGTTATTTCAGAGCTGGGGGCTTTGTATAAAGAGGCTAGGCCCCCTGATGTAACTTTATTAGTTCTAGGCACCAATAGTGAGCAGCATCTTATGTGAACAGATGATTCACCGTTAGCTGTTAGCGATCACTCAGGTAAGATCTGAACCATGAAGGAACTTTTCCTGTAACTCCTACAGGGTATTCTTGTATCTGGTACGTTAGAGTGGTGAAATGCTGCACTAAGATCCAGCAGAACCCGTGAGGATCTGTTTCCTCTAGAGGAAAAGGCTGAGTAAAAACTTAGGAGCTGGATCTGGTCTGCAGGTGAATGATTTAGAGGAGGAGATGATTTGCTCTGTAGGGGTAAGTAGTAGCAACACTATGCTCTAGATCTGGATTAGCTTTACGGGCAGTGTGCTTGTAGCTGTTAACTGTGTATTTAGAATTTTTGCCAGGTAATTTAAATTTTATTATTGAGGTAATTTATAAAATCAAGATTTGATCAGCTTCCTCACATAGCAGTCAGAAATCAGAAGCTTGGCCCTGATTGGTCAGAGAGGCCTTTATTGTCTTGAATCCTAAACAGGTTAGAAATGTAGCATAAGTTGCTATGGTGATGTATCCATATAAATAATGAATGACGTCTGAACGACGGAGTGAATTTAATTAACTTCATTCAGAACAACAGAGTGATATGCCCAGAGCAGCAACAAGTTCAAGGAGATACAAACTCTGTCCACAGAGGCACTAAGGGGCACTGCAGTGATCCGTTCATCCTCCGCAGGTCCGGTGTTCAGGCACAGGGCTGCAGGTGCAGTGTCAGCGCCCCCTGGTTGTGGAGCTGCAGTAAGCGCAGGAACTCCTCAGGCATGGCGTGCATTATGCGGCTTCCCTTCACTTTATCGTAGTAATGATAACTCACCGGCTGGTGGTTCAGGTCGGTGCTAAACGGCCAGAATCCGTACACATGCACGTCCTCACACAGTTCCAGTGCTGCACTGATTAGCATGAAACCTGTGGATAGGCGTCTTTCAATTAGGCCACGCCCCCTCCAGAATTGGTGCAGTGTGCGCAGGTAGTCAGGGCTGTAGAACAGCAGGTGGCGTTCAGGCCACATCACCTTCAGCAGGTTGATGGACACTCCAGTGCATAACTTGTAGCCAAAGGCAGCGATCATGAAGGACGTGTCGGTGTACTCGTCCAGCTTCCTTCTTAATCTGCTGGTGTTGCGCATGAAGCCGGAATACCTAGGACAAGAGAAACCATGTGACCTTCATCTACCAGATCAGTGATTCTATTCACTTCCTGTGTCACTCTGTTACAGTAACAGTCTGGTCAAATTAGTCAGGGTCCTGGGGGGGTGAGGTGTGTGACTTACACGTTTCTTAGCTGACTTGGGTTGATGTTCATCAGATCACACTTCACACCCACATGAGTGTTATTGACTGGAGCCAAGTTAAATCTGCTCAGAGACAGAATGAAGAAACCCACTGTTAGAATTTAAGATGGACAGCACAGTTTCCAAACACGGATCAAATTCAGCGTGAGGAACAACGAGATGTTCTAGATCAGAGGCCTTCAAGCAGCACCTTCCATCTCTAAGTACTGGCAGGGTGAGGTACAACGAGATGTTCTAGATCAGAGGCCTTCAAGCAGCACAGGTTATCTCTCAGTACTGGCAGGGTGAGGTACAACGAGATGTTCTAGATCAGAGGCCTTCAAGCAGCACAGGCTATCTCTCAGTACTGGCAGGGTGAGGAACACGGGGATGCTCTAGAACAGAGGTCTTGGTCATTTCAGTTCATACAGAAGATGTAGAAGCTCAGCGGTTTGATTGTATGCGGACAGTAATTTATTTTCAGGGTTGTTTTATTTCTCCCAGTCTGTAGATACGGCTGCACAGGGGTCTTCTAATGGTGGGGTGGGGGTTTACTGATGGTGGTTCTACCTGGTGAGGAGTTTCACAGGATGATCAGTCCTACCTGATAATGAAGTCTGCACTGTCGATTTCTCTTCCACAGCTGGTGTTGAGTAGAATCCCACCACTGCCCACCACAGCACAGCGTCCCAGAGAGCGCCCCCTCCAGGGCATGTCCTACAGACAGACAGACACGCTGAGTGCCCTGCTTTGAAGGTCCTTATCCAGGAGTTTAATAGCCTTTCATTAGATCAATCATCCACAATATTAATAAACGGGTAAAGAATTCTGAAAACTGATCCAGGAATTTAACTGCTGCCTAGAGATTTTTTGGGAGAGCAGGCGGAGCCAGACAGGGTTCTGATTTTTACAGCTATATGATATAATCCAATGTAGAGTATTCAGGATGACCCTGGTCAGCGGGAGCGCCAGCGTTAGCAGAGTTTACCTGCAGGACATTGAAGCAGAGCCCTGTGCGCTAACACTGCACCCCTGTGGCACTCTGACGTAACTAATAGGAAATGTGGCTGTTATTTAATACACCGTCATATTTAAGGTCCTGGTCCTGATAGAATGGGTCGTACTGTCGTACTGTCGGTAACTGCAGGGTATCGCCGCCTTCCCAGTTCAGGTACGCAGCACAATCGCACTCCCGAGGAGAAACTGGACTACGTAACGGTCTCCTGTTCTCTGACCAAATAGGCTGGCTGTGTTAGTTACTGAAGCAGAGAACACGAGATTGATAGAACCTGAAACAGAACCCTGGGGAACTTCAAAAGGAATGCCACAGCTACCTGATCACATGTGTCTAACACAGGTCTAATCACGAGCAGTGAACCAGGACCGAGGTTCTACTGCAGATCCGTACCTGAGGCAGCTTCCTGTACACGTCAGGTATGAGTTTGTATTTGATGTTTGGGCTGGTTTCATACGGAACGTTCTGATTAACCTCATAGTTCTTCTGGGTCACAAACAGAGAACCAGACGCATTACAGCAGGAACTCAACTGGACCCTAGGAGAGAGAGAGAGAGAGAGAGAGAGAGAGAGAGAGAGAGAGAGAGAGAGAGAGAGTGAGAGAGAGAGAGTGAGAGGGGGGGTGGGGTCAGAGAAGGGGAGAGGTGGGAGAGAGAGAGAGAGAGAGAGAGAGAGAGGGGGAGAGGGAGAGAGAGAGAGAGAGAGAGAGAGAGAGAGAGAGGAGGTTGAGAAAGAGAGAGAGAGGGAGAGAGAGAGAGGGAGAGAGGGAGTGGAGGGGTTGAGCGAAGAAGGGGAGAGAGAGAGAAAGAAAGACAGGGAGGGATAAGGAGAGAGGGAGAGAGTAGACATTACGCTTGACACAATGTAAGAAATCAGTCCTATTTCCAGGCCTTGTCCAGATCAAAGTCTACATTTTGTGTAACCAGTGAAATGATTCGGACTGAACAGAACTGATGTAAATAGGCTGGAAAGTACGTGTGTAATTCTGCAGGCCTCTCTTCGTGTGAAGAGATCGTCAGGAACACCAAAGCAGGTCTGATAAACAGATTTGCCTCCACCAGGCATCTGCACTGTGCTACACCGTTACTTATTACACAGGAACGTTTTTTTCGTGGAGTTGCTTTGTTGTGCTTTAGCCTTTGTTTCAGTCAGGCCACAGTGGCGTCTCCTTTGTTTGGAATTTCCCACAAAGGGAGTGCAAGTTGCCGGTTCAAATCCAGCGAGCTTACATGAACTGTGGGCCTTGGTCCCCCGCTGCAGAAGTGAACTGCATGTTATCCCACATAAATGAAAGACCCATCCCATGGGCTTTCCTCTCGCCCCAAACCGTCCCATCACTGCTTTATTTAGTGTTCAACCAACCATAGAAACGTTATGATGGTGTAGGTACTCGGTAGCCCGGTTGGCTATTACTCTGTGGATAATTGTGGTTAACTAATTTTCTGGCTGCTGAAATATGAAAGATGTTCCTGGAGCACTCCAGCCTCTCTGTCTCCCTCATGTCACCATATTCAGTACTTTAACTCTGATGCTCCCTCTGCGCTTCTCTCATCTTCACTGTCCTGTGCCCTCTACGAACTTGAGGCACACATACCATCCCTTTTCTACCTCTCATAACAATGCCTCATATTCATAAGACCACTGGAGGATCTGAAACATCATTTTGACTAGTAGGAACTAGAACTGTAGATCTGTCAGACTGAATTAAGTCTTAGCGACTAAAATCTCAGTTTAAAGACGATTCTAAATATCTACTAGTTTTTTTTTTTTTATCTGGATACATACGTATCTCTAATGCACATCTAATGCAAAATTTAATATTATTTAAATAAAAATATTCAATGAGGGAAATAAGTATTTGATCCCCTAAAAACCATGACTAATGTTGTCTCCCACAGACCACTGACACACCCTAATCTCAGTGAAGTCGTTACCTGGATGAGAGACACCTGTCCCAAATGGTCACCTGTATAAAAGGCCACCTGCCAGCAGACTCACTCCAACATCTCCACCATGGGCGAGACTAAAAAGCTGTCTGAAGATGTCAGGGAGAAAACTGTTGACCTGTACAAGGCTGGACTGGGCTACAAGGCTGTAAGTAAGAAGCTGGAGGAGAAGGTGACAACTGTTGGTGCGATTATTCGGAAGCGGAAGAAGTACAACCTTACTGTCAGTCGACCTGGGCCTGGAGCTCCATGCAAGATATCACCTGGTGGAGTCTCACTGATCATGAGAAAGGCTAAACATCAGCCGAGAACTACACAGGAGGAGCTGGTTAATGATCTCAGGCCAGCTGGGACCACAGTCTCCAAAGGAACCACTGGTAATACACTGAGACGGGATGGTATAAAATCCCACAGTGCATGCCAGGTTCCTCTGCCCGAGAAGGCTCACGTCCAGGACCGCCTCAAGTTTGCCAATGAACATATTACCTACTCCGAGAAAGACTGGGAGAAGGTGCTGTGGTCAGAGGTCTGGAGACTGGCTAGGCCACTCCGTGACCTTAATGTGCTTCTGTTTGAGCCACTCCTTTGTTGCCTTGGCTGTATGCATTGGGTCATTGTCGTGCTGGAAGACCCAGCGAGCCCAACCCATTTTTAATGTCCTGGCGAAGGGAAGGAGGATGTCAGGATTTTACGGCACATGGCTCCATCCATTCTCCCATTGATGCGGTGAAGTAGTCCTGTCCCCTCAGCAGAGAAACACCCCCAAAACATAATGTGTCCACCTCCATGCTGGACAGTGGGGATGGTGTTCTCTGGGTCATAGTCAGCCATTCTCTTCCTCCAAACACAGCGAGCTGAGGTAATGCCATCTGACCACAGCACCTTCTCCCAGTCACTCTCAGAATCATCCGGTGTCTTTTATACAGGTGGCAATTTAAGACAACTGTCGATGAGTTGATTAGGAGCGTCTAACTGGTCTGTAGGAGCCAGAACTCTTAATGTTTGGTAAGGGATCAAATACTTATTTCTCTTTGCAAAATGCAATTAAATTTATATATTTTATACTATAATAATGTAAGTTTCTGGATTTTCGTTTTGATATTCTATCTCTCATTGTTAAAATAAACCTACCCTTAAATTATAGACTGTTCATATCTTTGTATATATATATATATATATATATATATATATATATATATATATATATATATATATATATATATATATATATATATATAAAATTGTCTTTATTGTGTGTATGTGGACTCATTGTGTATATTTGGACTGTCAGTACTAGAGAGACACAAACTGATGAAACCAAATTCCTTGTGTGTGTCAACATACTGGGCCAATATACCTGATCCTGATTCTCTGCTTTTCGACTTCTGCCTGTCCTCCTATTTATGATTCCGCCTTACCCCTGGGTTATGTTTGCCTGGCTTGTTCTGACTGTCTACCTGTTTAATAAAGCCAATTCTACTTTTAGCTTGGTGCGCTTTGAACTACTTTTGTCGATTCTGACATTTTTTTGTGTAAATGTGCAAATATATGACTTTTGATTTGTAGGATTTTAGGATTGTAAAGTCATTTGTTCCAGTTAAGAGTGTAGATATTTGTCATTTGAATT
This sequence comes from Prochilodus magdalenae, assembly GCA_024036415.1. Lineage (NCBI taxonomy): Eukaryota > Metazoa > Chordata > Actinopteri > Characiformes > Prochilodontidae > Prochilodus > Prochilodus magdalenae. Next base: position 93,408 of record JAMWET010000864.1, read on the forward strand.
TCTACTGGTACAAATATAACTGTAGATTTTTAACTAAAATTAAATAACGGAAAGAAAAATAAAATTCCATGTGAAATAAATAACATTACTAGTTAAATCACATTGTGGATGCGTCATCCTGCAATACGACGAGTCAAAATGCCGTTATTGGTATGTCTAGCTGAAATACCGTTAAGTAAAACAGATATCTGGATTCAGAGCATTCACTAGTAGAAACTGGATTAACAATCTCTACAGTTTGAGTTTTACTGAAACAGAGTTACGGTTTATATGACTCGTGTCATTTCAGGTTAAAACGGCTCGCCAGAGAACTTCACACTGAGACCCTGTGAGACACTGTGATTAAAAACAAACACACAAAAACTTCAGTTCAGCTGAACTAGTGCTACTAGCATTAGCTAGCACTGCTGAAGAGAAGTCCGAGCTTAGCATCATTACACTGTAGCCTATGTAGTGAGGTTCTAATTTCCATAAACAGGCTATTCTATTACTTTGTCTAGTTAGAATCAGAGGTGTCCTTCAGTGAGTCCAAAGATTCTCTGTGCTCATTATATTACAATGAAACCCCCGTCTGAAGTTTCACACAGTGCCTTTTACCACGTGTCCCCACCACCAACTCTACCCTGACCCATAGCCAAATGCTAAAGCTGTGACATCATACAAACCCAAACACTGTACCTGTACAGTTCCCTCAGGGTGACGTTGGGTTTGATAGAACAGGAGAACAGATCTATGACATCAGCAGCAAATATCTGCATGTCCAACCTGAAAACAACAGGAATATACAGTGTTATATACAGTTACCACGTTATCAGTAATAACACGCCTGTATTGTATACGGTTACTGCGTTATCTGTAGTAATACGGTGGTAGTATATACGGTTACCGTGTTATCTGTAATATGGTGGTAGTATATACGGTTACCGTGTTATCTGTAATATGGTGGTAGTATATACGGTTACCGTGTTGACTGTAATACGGTGGTAGTATATACGGTTACAGTGTTATCTGTAATACGGTGGTAGTATATACGGTTACAGTGTTATCTGTAATACGGTGGTAGTATATACGGTTATCGTGTTAACTGTAATACGGTGGTAGTATATACGGTTATCGTGTTAACTGTAATACGGTGGTAGTATATACTGTTACCGTGTTAACTGTAATACGGTGGTAGTATATACGGTTACCGTGTTAACTGTAATACAGTGGTAGTATATACGGTTACCGTGTTATCTATAGTAAGATGGTATTGTATACGGTTATGGCGCTATAGTATACTGTTTGAGTTTTACTGTTGTTAATGTATATTATACTGTAAATAGTATGTTATATTAATATTATCTAGAACCGAAGCAGCTGATTCTTTAATAATGTAGAAATGAGATAGAACTCTTAGTTACCTTTTAGTGGTGGTCGTGTTGTTGATCTTGGCCTGGAGGTGTGAACAGCGCACTCTGTGGTAAAGTTGCTGCATCTGATTGGCTGGATACAGTCTGAAAATATTGTAAATTACAGGTGTAAATTAGAGAAGATGAAATATTGAACGGTGTAGTGAGTTTATGGTGTTTATGGTTTGGGTCTAATACAGTGATCTACACAGACTCCCTCAACCAAATAACCCTTTATATGCTGTTGTCAATAAAGCTCTTACAAATCAGAAAATACAAGGATAAGCCTCATCATGTCTGCCTCGCATCCCTTCGTGCATGGCTGCTCTCCATCTTAACCTTAATCCCAGCAAGACCAAGTTGCTGGTTATCCCTGGGGTTACAGGTCCTCACCGAACTTGCCATCTCATTCAACAACTCTTTCATCAAGTGCTTCCTGGCTGAGGGTTGCCAGGTAGTGCTGTTCTCTGTTGATGTGAGAGCTGGGTTTGGGTTGCCAGGTAGTATTCTTCTCTGTAGGTGTGAGAGCTGGGTTTGGGTTGCCAGGTAGTGCTCTTCTGCTGTGTTTAATTCTGTATCCTTCTCTCTAGGTATGAGCGCTGGGTTTGGGTTGCCAGGTAGTATCCTTCTCTGTAGGTGGGAGAGCTGGGTTTGGGTTGCCAGGTGGTGCTCTTCTGCTATGTTTAACTTTGTATTCTTCTCTCTAGGTATCAGTCCCTTGTTGTTGTAGTTTTAGATTCTAACCTTTGTGTACTATATATGAAACATTCTTTGACTGAACACCCAACACTTTTATAAGTGGTGCTGGATAGGAGTGTCAGGTAAATGCTAGGTAATCATGAATAGTGAGGGGAAGTGTGCTGAAGGCTGCTGAGGGCTGTCATTAATCATACTTAATAACATCTCACAATAATAAATCTCAACACTAATATCTACACTCTTCACTAGCATCTCTAAACTCTAATGTGGCTTAACTCTAATATGTATAAACACTAAAACTTTATTGCACATTTCACTCTAAAATCAACACTGGAATATTTACTCAGATCTACTCAAATGTCTTTACAATATTGCTATGCTATCTAATATTGTCAAACTGTAACATCAACATTCTATAATATCATGATACTTTAAATCTTTACAGTCTCTACAATCTCTACACTCTCTAATATCTCTGCCACCTAAAATCTCTGCACTATTTCTAAAATCTGATATGTTTTAACTGGTATCTACACAGTCTAATATCTATACAGCCTAACATTTCTACACTCAGCAGTATCTCTAGAGTCTGATATTTCTACACTCAGCAGTATCTCTACAGTATGTTATTTCTGAGCCGTCAAGAGCCTCAAATGCTTAAAGAGATCTCTCTGATGTCTCTGCAGTGTAACATCACTGCACCCCGGTCTCCACTCTCTGATTTACCTACATTCTGAAATCTCTAGGCTCTGATTTGTTGTGTATGTAATGGACTCACTCGCCAAGTAGGGGAATCATCATGATGTAAGCCGTGAACAGGGTGCCCAGGGTCAACAGCATTTTGGGAAACTTTGGGACTCCTGACCACTGCTCCATGACTTACTGTCCCCAGTCACCGTCCACTGTAACCTGTGATCAGAAATTGAGATGTTGAGGCTTTTAAGACACAGTAATGTCACTTAAATGCTTCTGTGCTTTATGTGATGTCATCTGCTGTGGGGAAAGCCTGGCGCTAACAGAAAAAAAAATGAATGTTGGGAAATTTAGCTGTACATGTAAAACCAGTGCTGAGGAATCTGGGTGTACTTTTAGACCCTGACTGATGTTTTAGAGCACACACTGACAGTGTTATTTTAAGCAGTACTCACTCACTCACTGCATAAATGTCCTGACATGTTGTGCATATGACAAATAAACCTGAAACTTGAAGCTTGAACGTGAAACTTAGTCATGGTCTGTATCTAACCCTAGCTTATCATGGTACTCACTTAGTCACAGACTGTATCTAACCCTAACTGATCACAGTCTGTATCTAACCATCACTTATCATGGTACTCAGTCTTTCAGTAATTCACTGAGGTAACTGAGGTTACTAACCTGCTGAACTGATCTTTATCTGGTGCAGATTCACATCATTCCTAATCTACAGTTCCTCTCCTCTCCAATGGGCTACTCACACGACTGTAGATCTGCAGTAATCTGGGACCAATGTAGTGTTTAAAATCTACACAGAGTGCAGTGATTGTTCTGTCCCTGAAAGGGTGAACGGTGTGTGCAGATCATATCAGGGCTGTTTAAACTGAAGCTGGTGTATTTGGTATTTCGATGTGTTTCCGTGTCATGTTTGGTTGTGGTGTAGTTTAGAAGGGAATCGGGGGTTCTGTAGATGGTCTATGAGTTGGGGTATATTTCTGAGGTTCTGTATTCCTGTACTGATACTTGTATGTCTTTTTTGTAAATAAATGTAATAATTTATGTTTATACACTGTAAAAGTTTTGTTTGTAAAATATGGATAAATAAATTATGGTTTTGTAACAGAAACTACACATTGGCTAGAGTTCATATACAAGAGTCATATCTCTGGTGCTTCCACTGTTTTAGCCATTTTGACATCCAAACTCTAATCTGCGATAGTATGATTATAGATTTCAGGTTCCAGGTTCCAAGCTCATTTTCAAATGTAACACTTTTACAGCACAGTTTCATTATCATCGCTTTTGCGCATGATTCACTGCTTGACTGCTGGAGGAATTTTACATGGAATAGATAAACCGGTCACATTCTAATGTCATGCTTACAGAGGATCTACACTTTTGTCCACCTGCACACTGCTGACACACCTTAAATAAAAACCAGTCTCAAGTCTTAGTTTCAACTGTAACCAATGTAATATTATAGAATTATGATTATGATGATTTCTGAAGGTCACTGAGCACTATCACTTTGCTGTCCGTCTCCACGGACTGATATATTTTAGTTCTACATGGTTCAGTTTGGTCTGATCACAGAGAGTCAGACTGATGACTTTATGTGTCCCGTGAGAACACTGCTGTTAGAGCTCTTACAGGTCTGATCTATTTAGTGTTCACTGCTAATGTCTTTCTGTGTTCCAGCATCTATAGTGATAATTCAGAAACTCCAGAACCAGTGGTAGACAGTTGGAGTAGAGATCCCCCAAGGTCAAGTACTCCTCCACTGTCAGTAGGGCTCCTGCCTTTAGACCTCCACTGGAGTAACAGTACTAAAGTATGTACCTTCAGATGTACTTAAGTATGGAGAGTACCAGTACTAAAGTATGTACCTTCAGATGTACTTAAGTATGGAGAGTACCAGTACTAAAGTATGTACCTTCAGATGTACTTAAGTATGGAGAGTACAGTACTAAAGTATGTACCTTCAGATGTACTTAAGCATGGAGAGTAACAGTACTAAAGTATGTACCTTCAGATGTACTTAAGTCTGGAGAGTAACAGTACTAAAGTTTGTACCTTCAGATGTACTTAAGTATGGAGAGTAACAGTACTAAAGTATTTACCTTCAGATGTACTTAAGTATGGAGAGTACCAGTACTAAAGTATGTACCTTCAGATGTACTTAAGCATGGAGAGTACCAGTACTAAAGTACGTACCTTCAGATGTACTTCAGCATGGAGAGTACCAGTACTAAAGTATGTACCTTCAGATGTACTTAAGTATGGAGAGTAACGGTACTAAAGTATGTACCTTCAGATGTACTTAAGTATGGAGAGTACAGTACTAAAGTTTGTACCTTCAGATGTACTTAAGTATGGAGAGTAATAGTACTAAAGTATGTACCTTCAGATGTACTTAAGTATGGAGAGTAACAGTACTAAAGTTTGTACCTTCAGATGTACTTAAGTATGGAGAGTACAGTACTAAAGTATGTACCTTCAGATGTACTTAAGTATGGAGAGTAACAGTACTAAAGTATGTACCTTCAGATGTACTTAAGTATGGAGAGTGAAAGTACTAAAGTATGTACCTTCAGATGTACTGAAGTATGGAGAGTACCAGTACTAAAGTATGTACCTTCAGATGTACTTAAGTATGGAGAGTACCAATACTAAAGTATGTACCTTCAGATGTACTTAAGTATGGAGAGTACCAGTACTAAAGTATGTACCTTCAGATGTACTTAAGTATGAAGAGTAACGGTACTAAAGTATGTACCTTCAGATGTACTTAAGTATGGAGAGTACAGTACTAAAGTTTGTAGGGCTCTAATGTTCTATTATCATTTCTGGAACAGGACTCTTCATCAGCTCAGTGTAGGTGAAGAGACTCTAGTGTCTCTCAGTCCACCAGTCTTTAATAGAAGCTCATTCATTAGTCTGACACTGACGTCTATTACAGTCATCATCAGCACAGAACACTGAAGGTGAACAGGTCCCACTAGCTAGAACCAAGCTCCATCCAACAGGTCAAAACAAGCTCAAAACAAAATGAGCTCTGTGTCCTGATTGGTGGACTCGCTTCACACTATTTTCCTTTGGACATCTTACGTTTATATGCACACATTACCTGAATAGGAAGGACAGGATTCCCTGTAGTGTAGTGGAGTAACCAATCCGATGTCAGGCTCTGAACTGTGGTGGAGTGAAAGTAGAAAGTCCCCCAGAATGGAAACACTTCAGTACAGACACAAAGACTAAGTACAGAAACATAACCCTCCACCACCGTTCGGAACAGAGTCAGATACTCACAGTGCTCCCGCGCAGTAGGGTTTACTCTTCTCTCACCATCAGATGATGACCTTCACAGGGATTCTCTCGCTCTGAACCAGTTTGTCCCGTTCAGTTTCTAACATGATTGTGCTGGAGGTGGAGACTCCACAATCAGGTCAGCTACATATTTACACCAGTGCTGAATCTGAATATGAGCGCAATACATATTCTTCTGATGTACTTAAGTTGGAGAGTAACAGTACTACTGTATTACCTTCAGATGTACTTAAGTATGGAGAGCACTTTACACATGTATATGCACCCTTCAGATGTGCATCCATACTACTTAGTGTACAGTACATAATATATGTACCTTCAGATGTATATATGGATTACAGTTCTTTTTGTGTACCTATCAGATTTATATTGATATTTATTTTTTAAGACTGTCGGGAATGGGAGGAACTGCAAAGTAAGAATTTCATTGTACAATGTAACTGCTTGTTATGCTGTGCATATGACAATAAAACTCTTGAATCTCTTGAATCTTGAATCTGAATGAGCTCCTCCAGCTGAAGCTAATCCAGCTCTGAGCCTGTTGGAGTAAGTGAGCACTGACTGTTTACTGCACACTGTCCTACTGTCTCTCTCCCAGTCCCAGTACTGTGATGGACGAAAGAGGAATTTGTTAATCACTACAGCCAAACTGATTCAAGTACATTCCCACTATTCACTACTGGGAAAATAACCCACAACCACTGACCTGGTAACAGTGCAGCTCCTCCTTTTGGAACCAGCATCTGGGTAGATAGTGCTGCTCCCAGATCAGAGACAGTTTCTTACTCTTTTAGCAGACTAGCCCCACCCACAGCAGAGTGAGTCACAAAATCAAGTCATGTAGTGAACATGTAGTGAACATCATTCATTGTCTGACACTGGTCGTATACTAATCATCATCACAGAACACTGAAGGTGATTTGGGTCCCACTCTTGTAGAACCAAGCTATCCGTTGGCTTGTACAAGAAGACTGAATATGTCTGTGTCCATTGGTCAGACTCGCTTCACACTATGCTCCTTTGGAATCGATCTTATACCATCATTACCTGAATTCTGGTTGGTAGGAATGTACTTCCACTGTTTAGTGGGAGGTCAGACGATGTCACCTCTCTGAAAATGTGGTGGAGTGACCCTGCCTACATCCCACACAATGGAAACATTTTCTGTATTCATTCTGGATGTACTACAGAACAGCTTTACTGTTAGCAAAAAATGTTTATCCATCCAACTTTATATCCTTTATATCCGCTGCAGCAAAACATTCAAACCTACGAACTGTGATTGATGGAGTTCAACATACTCCTCTAAAAAAGTTTCTTTTTGCAGTCAATACTGAAGTTAAGGAATATGCTCATACTGAATAGACTGGTATTTCCTAGAAGCTATACCTGACCTATGTTTTTCAATCTCTTTCTCCAGGATTTATTTGTTGATCCACCCAGATCAAATCATTCCTTTAGGTAAGGAAGTTACTAGGAGTCATTTCCAAAAGGATCAGTTTCTTGAGTCCAACATCCAGGAGTTGATTCTTGGTCAATGACTTAAACAGTGTAAAGGCAAATTGTGTAAAAAACAATTTTTTTACACTACTAGTTTCCCTTGTTCACCATTCATTAACTTTAGCAGGAGTGCAGTGTTGATTGTGATCAGCAGGAGGGCAGTGTTGTGTGTCTTTAGCTGGAGTGCAGTGCTGGGTGTCTTTAGCTGGAGTGCAGTGTTGGGTGTGATCAGCAGAAGTGCAGTGTTGGTGTGATCAGCAGGAGTGCAGTGTTGGGTGTCTCTAGCTGGAGTGGAGTGTTGGGTGTGATTAGCAGGAATGCAGTGTTGGGTGTGATTAGCAGGAGTGCAGTGTTGGGTGTGATTAGCAGGAGTGCAGTGTTGGGTGTGATTAGCAGGAGTGCAGTGTTGGGTGTGATCAGCTGCAGTGCTGGGTGTTTTTATCTGGAGTGCAGTGTTAGATGTGATCAGCTGAAGTGCAGTGTTGGGTGTGATCAGCAGGAGTGCAGTGTTGGGTGTCTCTCGCTGGAGTACAGTGTTGGGTGTCTCTAGCTGGAGTGCAGTGTTGGGTGTGATCAACAGGAGTGCAGTGTTGGGTGTTTTTAGCTGGAATGCAGTGTTGTCTGTGATCAGCTAAATCCAGTGGAGTGATTTTGGGTGTCTCTAGCTGGAGTGCAGTGTTGGGTGTGATCAGCAGGAGTGCAGTGTTGGGTGTCTCTAGCTGGAGTGCAGTGTTGGGTGTGATCAGCAGGGGTGCAGTGTTGGGTGTCTCTAGCTGGAGTGGAGTGTTTGGCTGTCTCTAGCTGAAGTGCAGTGTTGGGTGTGATCAGCAGGAGTGCAGTGTTGGGTGTCTCTAGCTGGAGTGCAGTGTTGGGTGTCTCTAGCTGGAGTGCAGTGTTGGGTGTCTCTAGCTGGAGTGCAGTGTTGGGTGTGATCAACAGGAGTGCAGTGTTGGGTGTTTTTAGCTGGAATGCAGTGTTGTCTGTGATCAGCTGGAGTGGAGTGTTTGGCTGTCTCTAGCTGAAGTGCAGTGTTGGGTGTGATCAGCAGGAGTGAATGTTTGGGTGTATGTAGCTGGAGTAGCAAGTTGGGTGTGATCAGCAGGAGTGCAGTGTTGGGTGTCTCTAGCTGAAGTGCAGTGTTGGGTGTGATCAGCAGGAGTGCAGTGTTGGGTGTCTCGAGCTGGAGTGCAGTTTGGGTGTGATCAGCAGGAGTGCAGTGTTTCCCTTGTCTCTAGCTGGAGTGCAGTGTTGGGTGTGATCAGCAGAAGTGCAGTGTTGGTGTGATCAGCAGGAGTGCAGTGTTGGGTGTGATCAGCAGGAGTGCAGTGTTGGGTGTCTCTCGCTGGAGTACAGTGTTGGGTGTCTCTAGCTGGAGTGCAGTGTTGGGTGTGATCAGCAGGAGTGCAGTGTTGGGTGTCTCTAGCTGGAGTGCAGTGTTGGGTGTGATCAGCAGGAGTGCAGTGTTGGGTGTCTCTAGCTGAAGTGCAGTGTTGGGTGTGATCAGCAGGAGTGCAGTGTTGGGTGTCTCTAGCTGGAGTGCAGTGTTGGGTGTGATCAGCAGGAGTGCAGTGTTGGGTGTCTCTAGCTGAAGTGCAGTGTTGGGTGTGATCAGCAGGAGTGCAGTGTTGGGTGTCTCTAGCTGAAGTGCAGTGTTGGGTGTGATCAGCAGGAGTGCAGTGTTGGGTGTCTCTCGCTGGAGTACAGTGTTGGGTGTCTCTAGCTGGAGTGCAGTGTTGGGTGTGATCAACAGGAGTGCAGTGTTGGGTGTTTTTAGCTGGAATGCAGTGTTGTCTGTGATCAGCTGGAGTGGAGTGTTTGGCTGTCTCTAGCTGAAGTGCAGTGTTGGGTGTGATCAGCAGGAGTGCAGTGTTGGGTGTCTCTAGCTGGAGTGCAGTGTTGGGTGTGATCAGCAGGAGTGCAGTGTTGGGTGTCTCTAGCTGGAGTGCAGTGTTGGGTGTCTCTAGCTGGAGTGCAGTGTTGGGTGTGATCAGCAGGAGTGCAGTGTTGGGTGTCTCTAGCTGGAGTGCAGTGTTGGGTGTCTCTCGCTGGAGTACAGTGTTGGGTGTCTCTAGCTGGAGTGCAGTGTTGGGTGTGATCAACAGGAGTGCAGTGTTGGGTGTTTTTAGCTGGAATGCAGTGTTGTCTGTGATCAGCTGGAGTGGAGTGTTTGGCTGTCTCTAGCTGAAGTGCAGTGTTGGGTGTGATCAGCAGGAGTGCAGTGTTGGGTGTCTCTAGCTGGAGTGCAGTGTTGGGTGTGATCAGCAGGAGTGCAGTGTTGGCTGTCTCTAGCTGAAGTGCAGTGTTGGGTGTGATCAGCAGGAGTGCAGTGTTGGGTGTCTCTAGCTGGAGTGCAGTGTTGGGTGTGATCAGCAGGAGTGCAGTGTTGGGTGTCTCTAGCTGAAGTGCAGTGTTGGGTGTGATCAGCAGGAGTGCAGTGTTGGGTGTCTCTAGCTGAAGTGCAGTGTTGGGTGTGATCAGCAGGAGTGCAGTGTTGGGTGTGATCAGCAGGTAACTACATGTTTAGCTACTCCCTGACAACAAACACAAAAACGGCGACCCATCCCCTCAGTTTAGAAACCCTCTGTGAGGCTCCTGTCCACACACAAAGAAGCACACCTGAACCCACTCTTTCATCACATGCTATTTGTGGAGATTAGCAGGCATTGTGGCTCCCCTATGGCTTAAACCAGCAAGGTTCTGGCAGGTCACTGATCTTCCTCTGTCAATGCAGGGAAGCAGCCAAACCTGCTGAAGAAGCTCAAATGCACATACACAAACACTGATAAAAGCGGATGTACGTTGTGACCAGTCCAGACCAGTGTTTGAAGTGCCATTGCGACAGTTTATTAATTCTGTGTTGGATTTAATGACGTAGTTCTTTTCTGTAGTCTTTAGCACCACCTAGTGATGAATACCACTAGCTGCACTGTCAGGAACAGTAGAATTAAGTTTTTTTGTCATGGGCTCACAGATGGAGCATTTTCTGAGTAGCAATCCACTCCTTTGCCTTAAAGTCCACAAAGCACCTTCACCCGTACGTCTTGTACTGTTTACACCTCTACTGATGTGTTTGTGGTAGTAGTTCTTTGGTGTGGTACACCATTTCTGACCTGGCTGTGCTAGTGCCTGATAGTTTAAGCTCCGATTCGACAGGGATGTACTAGAAATGTCCAGCAGTACTTACACACATACTTACCTGTTTGGATGTGCGTTCTTTTTAAGTTTTACATTACTACTATGATAAATCCTGCCAAACTCAACAACTGGCATGTTCCTTTGGAGGATACATGGTTAGAGGATTTGATGGGTAGCTATCAACATTGCTTAAAACAACTTTTAGCATAGACAGCATAAATTCAGTACAATATTCAAATAACAGAATCAGAATCAAGCTTTATTGGCCAGGTATGTTTACACATACAAAGAATTTCTCTTTGGTTACAGTAGCTCACAATGCACAGAGAAGAACATTACACACTGTACACACACACACACTTATACACACACAGTACACACACACACATACACACACACACACACACACACACACACACACACACACACACACACACACACACACATTCTAACACACACACACATCTCAACACACACATATCCTAACACACACACACCCTAACACACACATACACACATATACTCACACCCTACCACACAAACACACACACACATATCCAAACACACACCTTAACAAACACACACACACATCCTAACACATACACACACACATATACATCCTAACACAGACACACACATCCTAACACATACACACACATATACATCCTAACACAGACACACACACATCCTAACACATACACACACATCCTAACACAGAAATACACACGCAGACACACACACACACGTCCAAACACACAAAAACACAACCTAAGAAATACACATCCTAACACACACAAACAGTAACACACACAAACATCCTAACACACACATACACACACCCTAACACACACAACTCCTAACACACACACACACACACACACACCCTATCAAACGCACATATCGTAACACACACACAAACACATACTAACAAACACACAGACATCCTAACAAACACATACACGCACATCCTAAAACACACAAACAGTAACACACACAAACATCCTAACACACACACACATCCAAAAACACACACCTCCTAACACACACACACACACACATAACACACACACACCTCCTATCACACACACACATTTCTCTACACACAGACACATATCCTAACACACACACACACACACACACACACATAAACACACACACACACATATCCGAAAACACACCCTAGCACAACCTAAGAAATACACATCCTAACACACACAGTGCATACACACACGCACACACACACCCCCTAACAAACACACACACACACACATCCTAACAAACACACAGACACACACACATCCTAACAAACACACATACAGATGCACACCCTAACAAACACACATCCTAAACACTAACACAACACACACAATCCTAACAGACATACACAAAACCCTCACACACATACATCCAACACACACATATACAAACCTTAAACACACCACACACCACAGATCCTAACACACACATACCCTAGCACACACACAAATATCCTAAGACACACACAGAACACATCCAAAAAACACACACCTCCTAACACAGACATACATACATAACACACACACTACCCTAACACACACACCACACACAAATCCCCCGAAAAACACACCTTAACAAGCGCGGGCACCACACACACACATCCTAAGACGTTACACACACAACACACACAGTCACAAACACATATAGTACATCCGTGTAACACAGACACACACAAATATCCTGAAACACAACACACACACCTAACACATAAACACAAAACACAGACACAAACACGTCCGAACAACACAATTAACAAAAACACAACACCTAAGAATACACATCCCTAACACAGAGTGCATTACAAACACGCACACACACACAGGCCCTCTAACAAAACACACACAGAACACAGACACACACATCCTAACAAACACACATTCTAACACACACACGAACACTAACACACACCATTCATCTAACTAAAAACCACATCACATCCTAACACACACACACACCAATTACATACAAACACATTAATCCAAAACACACACCACACACACCCTAATGTACACACACAGACACACACACACACACACCCTAACAAAAAGACATACAGATGCACACCCTAAAACACAACACACATCCTAACACTAACACACACACCCTAACACACATACATCCAAACACAACACATACACACACCCTAAAACACCTTAACACACACAACACCATAAAACACATTCCTAACACACACACACGCACACCCTAACACACACACACAACACACACCACACACACATATCCTGTCCACAGTCTGACACCAGGTCATTTGCCCTACGACACATAAACTAACACACAAACATATCCGAACACACACCTTCACACAAAACACACACCACAGGGGAACACACACACACAACATGCACACAACACACACACACACACCCTAACACACAAACAAACAAACATCCTAACACGCGCACACACACACACAAACCCTAACACATACATATACATCCTAACACACAGACACACACACACACATCCTAACACACACACACACACACACAAATCCTAACACACATAAACAAATCCTAACACACACACACACATCCTAATACATACACACACACATTCTAACACACACACACACAAATCCTAACACACAAAAACAAACTCAAACACACACACACACACACATCCTAAGACAAACACACTGACTAACACACACACAGAAACACAAACAAACACACATCCAAACACACAACATATTCTAACACACATATCCTAACCAACACACACACATATCCTAACACACACACACATCCTAAAACACACACAAACAGTAACACACACACAATCATCGTAACACACACACATATACTCACACACTCACATACAAACAATAACACACACACACACATACTAACACACAAACACACACACCCTAACACACACACATCCAAACACACACCTTAACAAACACACACACATCCTAACATATACACACACACATATACATCCTAACACACAGACACACACACATCCAAACACACACACACACCCTAACAAACACATACACACACATACTAACACACACACGAACACTAACACAAACATACATTCTAACACACACACACATCCTGACAAACACACACACACACACATCCTAACATCCCACAAAAACACATATCTCAACACACACACATATCCTCACACACAAACTCTCTCTCTCACACACACACACCCATACACCCCAACACACAAACACACATTCTAACACACACACATCCTAATAGACAAACAGAAACCCTAACACACACATACACACACCCTAACACAGATCCCAACACACACCCACCCTAACACAAAACACACACGTTCAAAAACACGCACACACACCCACCCTAACACAACCACACACATACAAACACACACACACACACACACACACACACCCTAACAAACTCACACACAAAAACACATAGACACAAACATGCTAGCTGGAATATTATCCAAACAGAACACTGAGCACGGTTGTAAGTCGCTCTGGATAGAAGGCGTTCTGCTAAATGCCACACACACACAATCTCAACACACACATATCCTAACACACACACACCCTACAACACACACACACACACACACCACATACTGTCACACCCTATCCAAACACACACCTTTTAAAAAAAAAACACACACCACCAAAATCCAAACACAACACCTTAACAAAAAAACACACCACACCCACTAACACATACACACACACACACATATACATCTTAACACAGACACACACATCCTGAATACAAACACATACACACAACATATACATCCTAACACAGACACACACACATCCTAACACATTTACACACACAAACTAACCCAGAAATACACACGCAGACACACACACACACGTCCAAACACACAAAAACACAACCTAAGAAATACACATCCTAACACACACAAACAGTAACACACACAAACATCCTAACACACACACACAACTCCTAACACACACACACACACACACACACCCTATCAAACGCACATATCGTAACACACACACAAACACATACTAACAAACACACAGACATCCTAACAAACACACATACACGCACATCCTAAAACACAAAACAGTTAACACACACAAACATCCTAAACACACACACACACATCCAAAACACACACCTCCCTAACACACACACACACCACATAACACACCACCACACATCCTAACACACACACAACATATCTCAACACACACGACACATATCCTAACACACACACACACACACACACACACACACATAACACACACAACCACATATCCGAAAAACACACCCTAGCACAACCTAAGAAAATACACATCCATAAACAACACACAGTGCAATTACACACACGCACACCAAAACCACACACCCCTACAACACACACACACACACATCCTAACAAACACACACATACACACACATCCATCACAAACACACATCCTAACAGCACGACACCCCTTCCATACATAACACATGACCCAAACACATACGCATGCACACACACAGACACAACACACATCCTAAACAAACCCACATACAGATGCACACCCCTAACAAACACACATCTAACACTACCACCACACACATCCTAACAGAC
>JAMWET010000865.1:0-60000 GCA_024036415.1 Prochilodus magdalenae
GTTTCATTGACCCTCTAACTCCTACACCAGGTGACTCCAATGCAGGTTGAGACCATGTTCCAGGAATCAGTGACAAGCTGAAACTGCGCCAGGGCTGGGCATATTCCGAGACGAGACCAGCGACCACAAAGACTGACTCAAAATCTTACTAATGCGTTCATGGCAGATGAATTAAGTTACAAATGTTCCACTGAATGCCATCTCAGTCACCCAGACCCTGCAATGTTTGTATGGTATGGAAAACGTGTGGTGTTCACTTAAAGAGAAGCTGTCCATGCTCGGAAACCATCAAACCTGAGGTGAACTAGAAAATGTTTTTGTAAAGAAGTCTGTCTGCCTCAGTAATGGATTTCGGAGCCGCCGTGCTTTTTGCTAAACCCATAAACGCCAGACGTCTCGGTGTGGAGCTGTAGAGGTTCCTACTGTGTGTCCTGTTGATCATCCATCCCATGCAGCTTTTGAACATCCTCACACACCAACGTTCCTGCAGGTGGTGCGGCAGGGGTGGAGGTGGAGGGGACACCAGACCTTCCTGGACGTGTGATACAGCAGGACCGTTCATCTCGGTGCTGACCATGGTGCCTCCACACACGGATTCGTTGGGCGTCTCCACCAAGACTAAAGCGGGGACTAGTCACTGAAGATGACCCGCTGCCATTCTGAGTCACTCCCATGACAGTCGTGGTACGACACCACTGGCAGTCTTTGGTGAACCGTGACGTGGTGTTAAGGACAGTCATGGTAACGGTCCCACTGTGTGCATGTTAGTCCCTGCGTGGGTGCAGCCGTCTGCTGGCCGATGGGTGCCTCATTGAGATATCCCTGCTCTCGGCTGAACGTCCGTAATAGTGGCTGTTGGGTCAGTCAGGTAAAGCACGATGATAGCCCGTCCTTAGCTTACGTCACAGTCACATGCACGGCCGATGTGCTTGAATCATTAAGGGTCCGAATGCAGATCCCTACTAGCTCATAGTAGGGCTGAAAAAAACGTCCTTTTAGGCATTTTTCTTTTTACGAATGCAGGAGGAAAAACAATTCTACAAGGAATCATTCATTAACCGAGGAATAATGCTGAAAAGATGTTGTATTCATTAATATCCTCTTGCATAAAACCAGTTCTTACAGTGTTGATTCATGTATTATGAAACTCTTGCTAGTAAAAGCGATGAAAGCCAGTTTGGTTTATTATTCTGTATGAGCTGGGCGAACCAGAAAGCTCTGGACCCTTAGCCAAACACAGCTCTGTCGGGCCCCTTCTCATCTCCTTGAAGAAAAGGGGTTATGCCTATGTATTATGGATTTATACCAAAAAAAAGACAAACATGCCCTTCATGAGGGTGAGGCTGCCAAAACGATAGCCTCCAGTGTTGGTCCGTGTCAAGGTCTGGCCTTGTCCTGGGTACCAAATAACATTTAACAGACGCCTTAACGTTATCCTTTACCAATCCTCCCTCTATTACAGCTTCCATTCTCTTCCAGGAGAAGAGCCACAAAGGGCCACAGCCTCCACAGTTCAGTCTTAGAAGATGGTTTAGCCCTGCTTCTTCTGACATCAACATCAAAGGAACGTCATCAACATCAAAGAAACTTCATCAATGCCAACAGAGGGCGCTGCCCAGCAGTGGTGAACAGTGGTAACTGGCTATCGGAACTTATACACCCATGGATGTCAACAAGAAAACTGGTTTCATGCTAATGAACCTACTACTCTTTGGTTCCAGCTGGAAAGGATCTACTTCGGTTCTGAATTTATATAAAGTTAGAACCAGAATGGAACCTGATCCACGGTTGTTTAAAGGGCCATTAGAAGACCTGGCAGACCACCAAAACAGCACTTAAACCTTTCATCTCAGAAAGAGCGAGGAGAACATCCAGTATCCAGCTTCTGACCATCCAAATAACACCAAACAAGTTCAGTGGTGTTGAGGTTCTAGACTCTGGATTGGGATGTACACCAAAGGGTCAGGTCCATTATTCTGAGACAACACCAGCAGCTTCTTTGTTGGATGTGTCCATCTTCGTTTCTCAGTGAGGAGCTTCTGGGAACAGCTACACCTCCTTTTCAGACCTCCATAGTGTTGGAAGTGGATGAGCACCAGGTTCTAAGAAGCCTGAAAGGAGTCTGTTAAAGAGCCAGGGTTTTCTTGGTCCAAAGTTCAGTCTTAGAAGATAGTTTAGCATTTTCTGCTGCGTCTCACCATCCAGGTAACCCTAAACACATTCAGTGGTGTTGAGGTTCTGGACTCTGGGGTGGTCAGTCCAGCGTTCTGACAGCACCAGCAGATACTTTGTTGGATGTGTCTGTCCTCTCTTCTCAGAGAGGAGCTTCCTGAACAGCTACACCTCCACAGTGTTGAGGAGTCTTCTCGCAGTTGAAGGATGGACAGAAGCACCTGTGGATGTTCTCAGGTCTGAAGCCAGAGTGGAGCTGGATGTTCTCCTCACTCTTTCTGAGATGCTGTTTTGGTGGTCTACCAGGTCTTCTGATGACCCTTTAAACCAACGTGGATCGGGTTCCATTCTGGTTCTAACTTTATATAAATTCAGAACCCAAGTAGTTCCTTCCCAGCTGGAACCAAAGAGTAGTAGGTTCATTAGCATGAACCGTGTTAACATCCATGGGTGTATAAGTTCCGATACCACTGTTCACCACTGCTGGTCAGAGCCCTCTGTTGGCATCGATGACGTTCCTTTGATGTTGATGATGTTCCTTTGATGTTGATGACGTTCTGTTGATGCTGATGACGTTCCTTTGATGCTGACAACGTTCTGGTAACGTTGATGTTCCATTCAATTCAATTCAATTCAACTTTATTGTCATTATACCAATACAGGGTTGTACAGTATAACGAAACACGGTCAGGCTCCTTCTCCAGTGCAGTTGAATAATGTGTGTGTATATATATATATATATATATATATATATATATATATATATATATATATATATATATATATATATATATATATATAGTGTAGTGCAAAGACAATAGACAAAAACAATGTGTGCAGACAGTACAGTATGTGTACAGGACATGTGCAGAGAGCAGCGCAGTATCAGTCAGTATGTGGTTTAAACAGTATGGATATATAAAGTGTTCAGTGCAGGTGGGAAAATAGCAGCTTAATGTTCAGTAACAGCCAAATGCTTTGTACAGATGTTCAGTATAGATAAATAAATATAGATAAATAAGAACAAAATAAAAACACAGCTGGATGTTCAAGTATACAGGTTGAGTTAAAGTGCGGTGCAGACACTCCTGTGAGGTAGAGGAACTACACATCAGTGGCAGTCTTTAGTGGTGTAGTCCTGTTCTGGTAGGAGTCTTTAGTGGTGTAGTCCTGTTCTGTTAGTGGTGTAGTCCTGTTCTGTTAGTGGTGTAGTCCTGTTCTGGTAGGAGTCTTTAGTGGTGTAGTCCTGTTCTGTTAGTGGTGTAGTCCTGTTCTGTTAGTGGTGTAGTCGTGTTCTGGTAGGAGTCTTTAGTGGTGTAGTCCTGTTCTGTTAGTGGTGTAGTCGTGTTCTGGTAGTGGTGTAGTCCTGTTCTGTTAGTGGTGTAGTCCTGTTCTGTTAGTGGTGTAGTCCTGTTCTGTTAGTGGTGTAGTCCTGTTCTGTTAGTGGTGTAGTCCTGTTCTGTTAGTGGTGTAGTCCTGTTCTGGTAGGAGTCTTTAGTGGTGTAGTCCTGTTCTGTTAGTGGTGTAGTCCTGTTCTGGTAGGAGTCTTTAGTGGTGTAGTCCTGTTCTGTTAGTGGTGTAGTCCTGTTCTGTTAGTGGTGTAGTCCTGTTCTGTTAGTGGTGTAGTCCTGTTCTGTTAGTGGTGTAGTCCTGTTCTGTTAGTGGTGTAGTCGTGTTCTGTTAGTGGTGTAGTCCTGTTCTGGTAGGAGTCTTTAGTGGTGTAGTCGTGTTCTGGTAGGAGTCTTTAGTGGTGTAGTCCTGTTCTGTTAGTGGTGTAGTCCTGTTCTGTTAGTGGTGTAGTCCTGTTCTGTTAGTGGTGTAGTCCCCTGTTCTGTTTTAGTGGTGTAGTCCTGTTCTGTTAGTGTGTAGTCGTGTTCTGGTAGGAGTCTTTAGTGGTGTAGTTCCTGTTCTGGTAGGAGTCTTTTAGTGGTGTAGTCCTGTTCTGTTAGTGGTGTAGTCCTGTTCTGTTAGTGTGGTGTAGTCCTGTTCTGTTAGTTGGTTGTAGTCCTGTTCTGTTAGTGGTGTAGTCCTGTTCTGTTAGTGGTGTAGTCCTGTTCTGTTAGTGGTGTAGTCCTGTTCTGTTAGTGGTGTAGTCCTGTTCTGTTAGTGGTGTAGTCGTGTTCTGGTAGGAGTCTTTAGTGGTGTAGTCCTGTTCTGGTAGGAGTCTTTAGTGGTGTAGTCCTGTTCTGTTAGTGGTGTAGTCCTGTTCTGGTAGGAGTCTTTAGTGGTGTAGTCCTGTTCTGGTAGGAGTCTTTAGTGGTGTGGTCCTGTTCTGTTAGTGGTGTAGTCCTGTTCTGGTAGGAGTCTTTAGTGGTGTAGTCCTGTTCTGGTAGGAGTCTTTAGTGGTGTAGTCCTGTTCTGTTAGTGGTGTAGTCCTGTTCTGTTAGTGGTGTAGTCCTGTTCTGTTAGTGGTGTAGTCGTGTTCTGGTAGGAGTCTTTAGTGGTGTAGTCCTGTTCTGGTAGGAGTCTTTAGTGGTGTAGTCCTGTTCTGTTAGTGGTGTAGTCCTGTTCTGTTAGTGGTGTAGTCCTGTTCTGTTAGTGGTGTAGTCCTGTTCTGTTAGTGGTGTAGTCCTGTTCTGTTAGTGGTGTAGTCCTGTTCTGTTAGTGGTGTAGTCCTGTTCTGTTAGTGGTGTAGTCGTGTTCTGGTAGGAGTCTTTAGTGGTGTAGTCCTGTTCTGGTAGGAGTCTTTAGTGGTGTAGTCCTGTTCTGTTAGTGGTGTAGTCCTGTTCTGTTAGTGGTGTAGTCCTGTTCTGTTAGTGGTGTAGTCCTGTTCTGTTAGTGGTGTAGTCCTGTTCTGTTAGTGGTGTAGTCGTGTTCTGGTAGGAGTCTTTAGTGGTGTAGTGCTGTTATGGTATGAGTGTATAGGTGTGTAGCCCTGTTGTGCTAGGAGTCTTTAGTGGTGTAGTCCTGTTCTGTTAGTGGTGTAGTCCTGTTCTGTTAGTGGTGTAGTCCTGTTCTGGTAGGAGTCTTTAGTGGTGTAGTCCTGTTCTGTTAGTGGTGTAGTCCTGTTCTGTTAGTGGTGTAGTCCTGTTCTGGTAGGAGTCTTTAGTGGTGTAGTCCTGTTCTGTTAGTGGTGTAGTCCTGTTCTGTTAGTGGTGTAGTCCTGTTCTGTTAGTGGTGTAGTCCTGTTCTGGTAGGAGTCTTTAGTGGTGTAGTCATGTTCTGTT
Organism: Prochilodus magdalenae; assembly: GCA_024036415.1. NCBI lineage: Eukaryota > Metazoa > Chordata > Actinopteri > Characiformes > Prochilodontidae > Prochilodus > Prochilodus magdalenae. The sequence goes on from JAMWET010000865.1 coordinate 5,340, forward strand.
AGGCGCTGCTGGTGTGACCAGTTTGACAGCTCTAGGGTAAAAGCTGTTCCTGAACCTGGTGGTTCTGGCTCGGATGTTCCGGTACCTCTTTCCGGAGGGCAGAGGTTGGAAGAGGGGATGGCTGGGGTGTGTGGGGTCTGAGGATATGTGGACTGCTTTCCTCAGACATCTCTTGTCGTAGATGTCTTGTATGGGTGGGAGGGTAGATGCGGTGATGTGCTTGTGCCGCTCTAGAAGACTTTTGGTCTCACCACCACCACCCTCTGTGCTGTGGATGCAGTCTCTTTACCACCCTCTGTAGGGCCTTGCGCTCAGCAGAGGTGGCACCACCATACCACACAGTGATGCAGCTGGTCAGGATGCTCTCCGCGGTGGATCTGTAGAACTTGCAGAGGAGCTGCTGTGGCAGGTTGACTCTCCTCAGCCTTCGTAGAAAGTGGAGGCGTTGTTGGGTCTTTCTGACAAGGTGTTAATGTTGTGTCCTTTGACGTTCCTTGGTTCCATTAAAAATAGGTGCAAATGCAGGCTGGTTCCCTGAGTAACACCGAGGTTCTAAGATGTCTGAACAGAACCAGTTCAAGAACCAGAGTTCTTTTGGATGAAACGGACTATGAATGGTTCTCAGGAGAGCCATTTCCAACATGGCTTTTACTATTTCACTTTCGGGAAGCGGGTAGTCCGGTCTCTTTACTATGTCCTGGAAATAGAACAGCGTGTGCCGTTATGGCTGAAAATGAAATAACCCCATACCCTCATACGGGACTGAATGGCCAGTGCGGCTCGTGTGACTGCTTCCCTGTAGAGAGAGTGAGGGACTGGCAGAGCGAGCTGTCCAGTGGCCCAGCACTGATCTGCGATTAGCGGAGCTTCATCCAGGGTTAATCCGGCGCTCCGGCGCGGCCGCTCTGTGCTATCTGCTGCAGGTTATCAGCGCTCAGCTCTGCCACGATCTTTTCCACAGCACTGCACACTCTGATAAAGCAGCGAGCAGGGACACGGCTAAAGCCCTGACCACAGCCGGGCTGAGACGGCGTGCCGGAGTGTGACCGGGTCTCAGATTTTGCACTCTTAATTAGATTTGAACCAGAAACAGTGTTCACTCAGAGCCCTCTTATCTCAATATAGTCCTTTTGCTTGGCCACATATATTACTGCAGATATTCATGTTTGTTATTGTTTGAATTTTATCGCTGTCCAAAGAAAAACATGTATCTCCATTTTTGTTGATTTTTACTTTTATGCTTTATCTGATCACATGAGCTGCTGTTTACACTGTGTGTGAATTTCATGAAGAATGGACCAGCAGAAGTGGCCCAAAACCACTTGGCAAGACGTCCGGTTCCATTGACTTCCATTCAAATTAAATTAGGGTTTGGTCTCTCCTGTAAAGTTGCCATTTTGGAGATATCTGTTTTTCTATGGGCAGCGAAGATATGCACTCATCGTCTAAAGAATAGAGGAAGGAAACTTGGTGGGTAGGTTTGACATTGTGAGACATGCTAACGATTCAGGTTTATCGCAGTAACTGACTGACCAGCCACAATTGAGGACGTCTTGCTAGCAGTGGTGTCCTCCATGAGTCATCCTGTTAGTGCAGCACCATCGGCAGACGGCTGCACCACCCAGGACTACATGCACACAGACCGTTACCACGCCTGTCCTCAACACCACGTCACCGTCACCAAAGACTGCAGTGGTGTCGTACCAGACTGTCATGGAGTGACTCAGAATGGCAGCGGGTCATCTTCAGTGACGAGTCCCGCTTTAGTCTTGGTGGAGACGCCCAACGAATCCGTGTGTGGAGGCACCGTGGTCAGCACCAAGATGGACGATTTGTGGTCACACGTCCAGAAGGCCTGGTGTCACTCCACCTCCACCCCTACCGCACCATCTGCAGGAACTGTGTGAGGATGTTCAAGCTGCATGGGATGAATTATCACAGGACTCCATTAGGAACCTCTACAGCTCCAGATGTTTGACGTTGTGCACCACCTGAAATGGTGCAGCTACTACCGCACCTCCGGTGTCAGAATGTAAATGCGTGAAAATATAAAGAAAAGGCTGGCCTATTGAAAGCTGAATGTCAATGGCAGAATATTAATGCTATACAGCTTAAGGTGGAACTGGGAAATGTGAAAAGACAGGCTAGCCTAGCGGAATGTTGGCACCAGACAGTAAATGTTGCACACTTTAAGGTGCGTCAGGAAAATTCATACGAGATACCAGAGTATAAAATAATTTTTATTATTGAAAAATAATTAACTATTTTTATTATCTTATTATTATTTTTTTTTAATTATAATTGTATGCAATGAAATATCACAGGACTCCATTAGGAACCTATACACCTCCATGCAACTGATGTGCCTGTTGTGTTACATTGTGCAACAGTTAAGACACACACACACACTCATACACACTCTCACACACTCACACACACGCATACACACACACACACTCTCTCAAACACACACACACACACACACACACACTCATACACACTCTCACACACTCACACACACACACACACACACACACACAGATACACACACACACACACACACACACACACACACACACACAGATACTCACACACACACACACACACACACACACACTCATTCACACTCTCACACACACACACACACACACTCATACACATACACACTCATACACACTCACACACACATACGCACACACTAGTGAGCACACACACACCCAGTAGTGAGCACACACACCCAGTAGTGAGCACACACACACACAGTAGTGAGCGCACACACACACACACACACTAGTGAAGACAAATACATACTAGGGGGCAGTGAGCACCATTGCCCGGAGAGGTGGGCAGCCCTATCCACTGCCCATGGAGCAGTTGGGGGTTAGGTGCCTTGCTCAAGGGCACATCAGTCATTACTGTCAGTTCAGGGAATCGAACCGGCAACCCTCCGGTCACAAGGCTGGTTCCCTAACCTCCAGCTTACGACTATATAATAATAATAATAAAAAAAATAATTATAATAATAATGCTAATAATAATACTACAACACTGATCATAACACTTGTAATAACCCTGTAATAACACTGGTAATTATCGGTCACATATGTATACCTTAGCGCTTTATACCTGCCAGCACACCACAGCCGTGCTAACACTGATATAGGCAGTAAATGTGTCATTCAGAGAGGCGTGTAGGTCAGTGATAATGACTTTTATTTTTACATGGCAGACATGAATTATATATATATATATATATGCACCATATACATTATAAGTAATGGCCAATTTACAGACACTATGTCTCCTGTATTTCTATTCATAGCTCTGTCCCTGTGAAGGTCACTTTCGCCGTCACCTGTGTGCGTTTTTTTTTTTGGTGACCGAAAGTTCCGCAGGCTCTGCCCCATACTGCACCTCCTCCGTCGTTAATCACACCGAGCAGCAGGCCCATAAACGGGGCCACAGACAATAGTGAGCATCATGGGACGAACTCCTCCTGTGAATAGCCCAAGCGACTAGTGCTCTTCGATACCTGAACCAAATCTGCCTTTATCGACTCTTCTCCCTCAGTGACGGACTTTCACAGCCCTGCCTTTATCTCTGATACACACAGGGGTGCGTGATACATGATCTAGAACACAGGTCCCTGTAAAATGCACTACCAGATACACCACATCTACTCCTGATGTACACAGTATGATACTCCTCCATATCTCCACCTCTAATATATATTTAGCGGTGTAAAAACTTTGATCTCTTTTTCTGCACAGTGTAAAAGCTCTAGTTCTCCTTTCAGGTTAGTGAATATTCATGAGGGACCGACCAATAGAATCGCTCCAAACCTGCTTAGTAATAAACCTTGTTCTATCAGCTCCACTGCAGGGTAAGGAAGCTGCTCCATCCTCCTGTACAGCCCCACTCTGGAGGGGTTTAAGGTGGACTGGATAATTCCATGAGGGCTAGTTTGGTGTCTTCAGTTTTATTCTACAGTGAAGCTTTAAGATAAACCGAAGTTGAACTTGCTATGAGGAGCCGTCTCTAAACTTTTGACTGGTGGAATCACAAAACTCTGTAGGTGTACAGGTCCAGACTGTAGTCCATCTGTTTCTCTGTATACTGTACTACCCTGTTCTTCAATGGACAGGACCCCCACAGGACCACCAGAAATGTGGGTTAGTGTGTGTGGTGCTGGTGTGAGGGGATCAGACACAGCAGTGCTGCTGGAGTGTTGAGACACTGTGTCCACTCACTGTCCACTCTATTAGACACTCCTACCTTGCTGGTCCACCTTGTAGATGGACAGTCAGAGACGATAGCTCATCTGCTGCTGCACAGTGCAGTGTTGGTCCTCCTCTAGTCCTTCATCAGTGGTCACAGGGTGCAGCCCCACAGGACACTGCCCACAGGACGCTGCCCACAGGACGCTGCCCACAGGACGCTGCCCACAGGACGCTGCTGACTGGCTAGTTTTGGTTGGTGGACGATTCTCACTCCAGGAGTGACACTGAGATGTCCAGCAGCACTGCTGTGTCTGATCCACTCACACCAGCACCACACACACTAACACACCACCACCACGTCAGTGTCACTGCAGTGCTGAGAATGATCCACCATCCACATCATACCTGCTGTGGTGGTCCTGTGGGGGTCCTGACCATTGAAGAACAGGGTAACACAGTATACAGAGAAACAGATGGACTACAGTCTGGACCTGTACACCTACAGAGTGTCCTGTATGGTCAGTGGAGCTGATAAGATGGACTCTGAGTGTAGATACATGGAGGTGGTCATAATGTTAAGCCTGATCGGTGTATATAGGTATAGGTGATTTTAGTGTTGATTTAGCAGGTATATATTAGCCTTATTGGAATGTCATATGCAAAACTAAGTTTTCCTTAGTGTGTACTCACCTGTAACTTCAAATCTTTGTTTGCTTGGCATGAACTTTCATATCTACGTAGGTTCGGCCTTATCTTCCAACAAAAACTACCACCGCCATGTTTCTACAGTAGAGAGACTTTCTTCAACCTTCTTCCAGCAGCAGCTTGAATTAGGTGGCCCTCTAGCACCGTCCAGAAGACACAGACAGAAGGAGGGTCCTTACTGAAATGTCCTGTTGTAGCACATAATGGCAGCACCATGCTGGAAACTCCAGGTAGAATTATTACTCCTTTATATTGATCTTCCTTGAATTTCACATTCCACCTTAACAGGTTCAGCATTTACTTTCCCGTTTAGGCATTCAGTTTCGAAATTCTCAAACTTTCTTATTCCACCTTAAATGGTGCAGCATAATGCCCCAGCCACCACAATGTAACAGCATCACCATTTAAGGTGGAACACGGCTGAACCACAGCTGCTGAAGAACCATTTTGTGTGGTGAGAAGTTTGAGCAGCCCAGTTTTGACCAACAGAGGATTGATCTTATTACTTTAACACAAAAAAAGGTCAAAGGTCAAATGAAAGAACCGGGACAGCCTTAAACACTTGAGCAGGGGCACTCCAAGTCAGAGTACGGGACAAGGCCTCACTTAGAAACCGTGCACAGTGATGGTGTCATCACAAACACACGACGAGTCGAGATGGATACTGTGTCAGGGTCCGTCAATTAAAGCATTTGCCAGAACTGGCCGAGCGGGTCAGTAAAAGAAGGAGGTGCTGATGGACGGGTGTCGTAGTCCACGCCAGGAGAGTCCACACAGCTGGCCGGGGCTGGTTTCAATATCACGACTGTGAGGAGAGCTGGATAACAAGGTCCCTCAAGCCCCATTACTGGGGTTTATTTGAGAAGCCTTACCTGTATATGTGTGGTTGGTGTTGGTGTGTGTGTGGTTGGTGTGTGTGTGTGTGTGTGTGTGTGTACCTGTGGAACTCATGTTTTTGTGTCAAACCAGACAGACGAAGTGCTTGCAGAACAAAACGCCGGTTCCTTTGTGTTCGCTTTCCTTCGCTGCAATTAATGCTAATCCGCCGCACCACCTGTCTGCGCGCGTGCGGTGTTGTTTTGACTTTCTGCTTGCGGGGGGGCTGCATTTAGCCCCTTTTGCGATGCCTTCGTTGAACGAAGTTGGCAGGGAAATTATCGCTTAATTCACCAAAAGCATAAACAAACAGCCGCCTTCGCATAATTTACTCTCACGGCGATTTGGCGAGCCGTCTTTCATCTCCCCTAACGCCGTCCGACTGTAACACTGGCACGTTTATCAGCTAGTGGATATATTGGACTTAAAGGGTCTGGACTGCAGGGGCTAAAAGCGTGGTGGGACCATCGTTCCCAGAGTTTAGAACGTGCTGGGGCGAAAAATGAGGCTAGGCTAACACACAGGCAGCTTCTTGAGGACTTGAAGGACTCGTCCTGTGCCGTACATTTACCTCCGTCCACTTCAGAAGAGGCATTTGCTTGGGGAAATGTTAGGCCTGTGTTGGAGTTAGGTAGAGAACTCGGCCAATTAGTGGGGTTGGTGGTGAAATGTTGAGTTCTAAAGAACGCTAGTATGGCGTCAGATCACTGTTAAAGCTAGGGGGCGCTGAAACACAGGACGTAAGACATCCACCTGCAAAAGCTTTTGTGCTCGAGTCTTGAAGGGGGTGGTTTTGACAGTTTGGGGGCGGGCAGATGGGCCGGTTCTGTCAGCAAATGCTACTGGCTGGTGGTGCCTGGTATCATGACTGATTGCACTACGAAACTCCCTCTCCAGAAAAACAATGGTAGATGAAGCGAAACGCAGACAGCTGAGAAATTAAAACCAACCACCGGTTTATCTAATTTAGCGTTAGCAACGGAATACTAGCAACCCGTACTGTGTTACAAAATGTATGGACAGTGATGTCATATCTAATAAATTTGTAATTTGGAACAAAGTATAGTGGATTGATTTGTCTCTTAAAGGATGAAGCTACACTACGTAGCAGTTTGGCTTTAGCGAGTTAGCCTAGTTAGAGATAACGTTAAGTCATTAACATTTTTTTTTTTTTGGACTTCCAGCAGGATAATGTACCGTGCCATCCAAAGTTGACCAAAATTGGTTCAGGGAGCATTCTGCACACATGAATGTGGCCTGCACGACGTGGGCCCAGTTGAGACATTCCACTATGATGCCTTGTTCATACTTACGGAACGTTAAATGGCCATGAAACTTTGGACATGGAATGTCCCCTTCGTCTGGCGCCCACTATCATCCCTCGTTAGAAGTTGCCGTGAGTGCGCTGGCTAGTGTTCAGACTCACTCATAAGATAACATTCCTAAGCCATCCTCTGAGGTAACACCACTTCATGATTTAAGTGCTGACCCAATGACTTTTGGTAACTGGTCAGTTGGGATTCCGAATAAATGGCTAACTCCATTGTGGACGTGGAGACCCCTGGTAGCCGTGTAGCCCTGGAATGAAACTAATGAACAAAAGCATTCCAAAAACCATCTTGGTTGATGGGTTGCTTGTGGAGAGGGGAACACTTCTGCAAATTATTGATTTACTGGCATGAAATGATAACCAGAATGTGGAGATGTACAGCACCAGGCATGGCCTGCTAAGCTGAGTAATGAGGGATTGTATTGACAGCTCTCTAAGACTCAACAGCAGAACTCCAGACTATCTCCACACTGCCAGAACACGTCTTTGGAAGCACACTTCCTGCTGGAGCATACACTGCTGATTCTCTGGAGGACTGAAGGTCGAGGTCAGACTCTTCCTTAGCACTTACAGCCCATGTTTGCCATGTCGCTGCGCCTCTGTGGCCCACAGAGCTTTCGATGTTAAGCTTTCCATGGGCTGACCTTGATGTAAAACAGCCCCCTCCTTCCCAAAGGGAAGTCAAGGCTCAGAATTTTGTCATTTTTAACTTCCACGTATTTGAGCATGGACACATGGACATGTCCGTATCCAGCTACTGCTAATGATATCCATGAGGTCCATGGTGTATATATCTTCTCAGAGCAGGACACTTTCTGGTTAGTGTCGTTAACATTCTGATTTGGATGTGGACACACACACACAAAAAAAAACAACACACAGGAAAAGTTTTAGGACATTTGTGGAAAAACAATTATTGCTACAGCCAAAAAAAGCAAAAAAAGTTTTTTCCTGAGGATAATTGATGTATCTAGCCAGAACTCACACAATTGTTTTTTTTTCTTTTATATAACAAATTGATTATCTGTGAAGCTGCTTTGAGACAATGTTGGTTGACAGCGCTATACAAATAAACATTGATTGATTGATTGATGGTCCGGTCCTGATGGGTTACATTACATTTTCAGAAATGCCAGATCCAAAGCTCAGACATCGCAGCCTCCATTAGATGATCCACTGAGGGTTAGGTTTTGCGTTGAGGTTTAGTGTAGGCTCAGTGTTACATTTTAGGTTAAAACTGGGGTTAGGATTAGGTTTTGGTTTAAGGTTAGGATTGGGATTAGCACCAGATGAGAGGTAGGATTAGTCTTTGGTTGAGGTAAAGTTAGGGTTACACAGGGTTGGGGTTTGGGTTAGGGCCAGGGTTAGGTTTTGGATTGAGGTTTGGGTTAGGGTTAGGATTGGGGTAGGAATTGGGGTTTGGGTTAAGGATTGTGTTAGGGGTAGGGTTAGGTTTTGGTTTGAGGGTAGGATGAAGGTTTGGGTTAGTGCTCTGGTTGAGGTTGGGGTTAGAATTAGGGTTGAGGATAGGGTTAGCATTGGAGTTAGGGCCAGGGTTAGGTTTTGGGTTGGGGTTTTAGGTTGAGGTTAGGATTAGAGTTTGGGTTATGATTGGGGTAGGGATTAGGCTTTGGGTTGAGGATTGTGTTAAGGTTTAGGTTAGGTTTTGGTTTGAGGCTAGGATTAGGGTTTGGGTTAGTGCTCGGGTTGAGGTTGGGGGTTAGGATTAGGGTTGAGGATATGGTTAGCATTGGCGTTAGGGCCAGGGTTAGGTTTTGGGTTTTAGGTTGAGGTTAGGATTAGAGTTTGGGTTATGATTGGGGTTGGGATTAGGGTTTGGGTTGAGGATTGTGTTTGGGTTGAAGTTTTAGGTTGAGGTTAGGATTAGAGTTTGGGTTATGATTGGGGTTGAGGTTTGGGCTAGCATTGCAGTTAGGGCCAGGGTTAGGTTTTGGGTTGGGGTTTTAGGTTGAGGTTAGGATTAGAGCTTAGGTTAGGGTTAGAATTGGGGGTTGGGGTTGGGATTAGGGTTGAGGATTGGGTTAGGCCATTGATTTGTTACTGATACTGAGAAGATCTTATAACCACCAAACGGACCCCTGTAAATAGATCCCATATCTCAATTAGCATTCAATTGGAATCACATCCGCTTCCATTGCACTCTCCATCTTTCACTGCTAACAGCACATCATGCCTTTTCTGAAAAGCTGGCCCCTTTTCCAACGTCTGGAAGTTCTCCAAAGAGACAACAAAACGGTGACAAAACCGCTGACCTAAACCAACACGGGCCGAACTAGGAGTCAAAAAGTTAGCGCACTTTGGCCTTTGAATTTAGTTTGATAGCGGGAAAGTTTTCCGGAAGACTTTCCGCCATTATGTAAGTACTTGCCGCTTCGGGGAGAAAGTAGTAAGTAGGGTTGGGAGACGTGTAGCCATAAAGAGGATTAGAAAGTGGAGGAAAATGGATTAGGATTAGAAATAGTCCTTGTCTTTTTTTTTTTTTTTCCTCTATTTTGAAAAGGAGAAATTACTGTGATTATAATAAAGCCGTTATTCAAATCCGGCCTCAAATGGGCATTAAGGAGTCACCTTCACGTAGCGCTACTTTTCTTTCCCACTGAACACTTGGCCACAAGCGTGGACATTATTGTTGATAGTGGTCATTATTTTTTCTGACGCTTGGAGTGAAACCCGAGGAATGATTTCCTTGTTCCGGGTTTGGCGGGGCGAGGCACGGACAGAATTCTGAAACTGAAGGGACCAGAAAGCTAGCGGGCACATTAATACCACTCATTCCGGCTGCCTTTCTCTCCGACGTCCGCAGATCCGTCTTCATCCTCCTTTCGGACCAGTAATGTTCGGAATAAATGATGATGTGTAAAGCGAAGCCCCCGCGTGCGTGACAGTCGGATGTGAGCGTTAAAATGAACAGGCAGGTTCTATCCGTCAGTGTTACGGCTCTCGGCCTGTAGCAGCTTGCTACTTTCATTATGCTCTCTAAGTTTCTCTATTGATCATGACGGCTGGACTGCGAGTCCGATCTATAACCGCTTGTGAACTGATTCAGGTGCATGTTTCTTCTGTGTCGGGGTTGTAATGTTTTTTTTTATTTTATTTTTTTCCATTTTTCAGATTCCCAATACCTAGTGTGAGATATGTCGGATCTGTATGTGTCCCAAAGGCAACAGTTCCATGTCTCAATTGAGCCGAGGAGGGACTGGGTGACACCGGAACACTGTTCTGATTGCAGATGTTTGATGGCATATGGTCTTAACCTGAATTTCCTGAAGGATTCTTAGCTTTGATTGGAAGCAGGTTCTTTAAAGACCAATGCATTGAAAAAGAAGGAACTGCACCCAGAAGGAGGTGTGGGATTGTGGTGCTGTTGGGAAGGAAGATAAAGGTTACCAGGATCAATAACTGATGATAAATGTAGACTGATATGATCAATATTTATTGAGCTACACATACAGAAGTCTGTCTCTCATTATGGTGGAGTTGGGCTGCCATGTTTGCTAACCCAACATGCCAGACGTCTCGGTATGGAGCTGTAGAGGTTCCTAATGGTGTCCTGTGATAACCCATCCCATGCAGCTTGAACATCCTCACACAGTTCCTGCAGATGGTGCGGTAGGGTTGGAGGTGGAGGGACACCAGGCCTTTTGGACGTGTGACAACAAACCGCTCATCTTGGTGCTGACCACGGTGCCTCCACATGCGGATTCGTTGGTCGTCTCCACCAAGACTAAAGCGGGACTCGTCACTGAAGATGACTCATCACGATCACTCATCTCAATAAACAGAATAGCTGCAATAGCTGTGTGAGGATATTCAAGCTGCATGGGATGGATTATCACAGGACACCATCAGGAACCTCTACAGCTCCATACCGAGACGTCTGGCGTGTTGGGTTAGCGAACACGGCGGCCCGACGCCATACTGAGAGACAGACTTCTGTATGTGTAGCTCAATAAATATTGATCATATCAGTCTAAATTTATTTTTCCAAATCCTGTCGGAACCTTTGTTCTCCAAAGTCCCTTTCTTTGCGCTTTCATGTTCCAAGTTTGAAACTAATTTAGAACCATTTGAAACTGATCTATGTGAACCCGGCTGGCAAAGAGCTAGCATAAACACTAGCCGTGCCTTTTGTGTTATTGATGTTTCAGGCCTTGGGCTTCGTGTCACTGGTGGACGATTGTGAAGAGACATGCCGATTCCTGGAGAAAAGTCGTACAAACGAGCATCTTAGGCTCTCTGTTTCAGCCCCACGTGCTCGTGATTAGTGTTCGCGGTATTGGCTTTTTTGAGTGCTACTTTGCTTCATTGTCCTCCACGGGAGCTGAATAGCGGGAGGCGCTGAATCACACTCTCTTCCTCAAGGTGATATAGAAGATTACACCTAATTGTGGGACTTGAGGGGAGTTTAATTCCTGATAAATGTCAAAATTTCCAATAGCGTAGGCACCCGAGACACACTTAAGCTGCTCCGCCTGAACAAAGCAGCCGAAATCAATAGCATTAGGCCCGAGTAGACCGGAGTGGCTTCTGAGGCTGTTCAGGGCACAATGAAGTGGAAGGCTTGCCGTTCCAAGATTGCATGCTGTCCTTGGAAAAACTGCCGTTCTCTGTATTCAGGTCCTTTTCCATAGGAGCCAGAGAGACATTATGGGATGGACAAAGAAGGCAGTACCAGGGAAAGTACTTGATAATATCACTTGAGTAAAAGTGGAAACTCATTTTAACACATACTTCCCAATAATTTTCCGACATACCGTTCCCTTCCCAGTTTACCTACGACTAAGTGTTCAGCACACAGCAGTTCAGTCCCATTCATTAACATTGAAGCCCAGATTCCTTATTGAATGAGGCTGAATACAGGACAGCCAATCAGAACTTTTATTTACCTGTATCTATATATAAGCAGTTTTGGAGCAATTCTATTGGTCTGTCCATCATATCACTTGTACTTACAAATACCAGAGACTCTTTTATTGTCTGCAGGGAGGCTGAAAACCTGCAACCCTCCATTGCCTCTTGGTAAATGGTCCAGGAAGAATTTCAATAGCTGAAAGCTAAGCACACAGCCTCTCTTAGCTTAAAGCTAAACACACAGCCTCTCTTAGCTTAAAGCTACACACACAGCCTTTCTTAGCTCAAAGCTAAACACACAGCCTGTATTAGCTTAAAGCTAAGCACACAGCCTGTCTTAGCTGATAGCTAAACACACAGCTTGTCTTAGCTCAAAGCTAAACACACAGCCTGTCTTAGCTCATGGCTAAACATGCTGCCTCTCTTAGCTCAAAGCTAAAAACACAGCCTCTCTTAGCTTAAAGCTAAACACACAGCTTGTCTTAGCTCAAAGCTAAACACACAGCCTGTCTTAGCTCATGGCTAAACACACAGCCTCTCTTAGCTCATAGCTAAACACGCTGCCTCTCTTAGCTTAAAGCTAAGCACGCAGCCTCTCCTAGCTCATAGCTAAGCACGCAGCCTCTCCTAGCTCATAGCTAAGCACGCAGCCTCTCCTAGCTCATAGCTAAACACGCTGCCTCTCTTAGCTCAAAGCTAAACACACAGCCTCTCTTAGCTCATAGCTAAGCACGCAGCCTCTCCTAGCTCAAAGCTAATCACACTGCCTCTCTTAGCTTAAAGCTAAACACACAGCCTCTCTTAGCTTAAAGCTACACACACAGCCTCTCTTAGCTCAAAGCTAAACACACTGCCTCTCTTAGCTTAAAGCTAAACACACAGCCTCTCTTAGCTGATAGCTAAACACACAGCTTGTCTTAGCTCAAAGCTAAACACATAGCCTGTCTTAGCTCATGGCTAAACATGCTGCCTCTCTTAGCTCAGAGCTAAAAACAAAGCCTCTCTTAGCTTAAAGCTAAACACACAGCTTGTCTTAGCTCATGGCTAAACACACAGCCTCTCTTAGCTGATAGCTAAACACACAGCTTGTCTTAGCTCAAAGCTAAACACATAGCCTGTCTTAGCTCATGGCTAAACATGCTGCCTCTCTTAGCTCAAAGCTAAAAACAAAGCCTCTCTTAGCTTAAAGCTAAACACACAGCTTGTCTTAGCTCAAAGCTAAACACACAGCCTGTCTTAGCTCATGGCTAAACACACAGCCTCTCTTAGCTCATAGCTAAACACGCTGCCTCTCTTAGCTTAAAGCTAAGCACGCAGCCTCTCCTAGCTCATAGCTAAGCACGCACCCTCTCCTAGCTCATAGCTAAGCACGCAGCCTCTCCTAGCTCATAGCTAAGCACGCAGCCTCTCCTAGCTCATAGCTAAACACGCTGCCTCTCTTAGCTCAAAGCTAAAAACACAGCCTCTCTTAGCTCAAAGCTAAACACACGGCCTCTCTTAGCTCAAAGCTAAACACACAGCCTCTCTTAGCTCAAAGCTAAACACACAGCCTCTCTTAGCTCAAAGCTAAACACACAGCCTTTCTTAGCTCAAAGCTAAAAACACAGCCTCTCCTAGCTCATAGCTAAGCACGCAGCCTCTCCTAGCTCAAAGCTAATCACACTGCCTCTCTTAGCTTAAAGCTAAACACACAGCCTCTGTTAGCTCAAAGCTAAACACACGGCCTCTCTTAGCTCAAAGCTAATCACACTGCCTCTCTTAGCTTAAAGCTAATAACACATAGCTTATCATAGCTCGAAGCTTTCTCAGTGTTTGTTCAGCACTCGATGTGCGGTAGGAATGTTACAAGATTTTCATAATTATTATCATTATTATTATTATTATCGTTATTATACTTCTCTGATAGTATGTATCCTAAAGTCTGACAAAATATGATAAAAAAGTGTTCACAAAAATGTACTTGATCCAGTTTATAAGCTTATTACTGTGATTAATTATGAAATAGTTCATTGTAATTTTGGTACAGGTATGTTCAGTAGACGATATTTACTTTCTCCCGACTGAAGGAACCACAGAGTTCACTGGGGACGTTCTACTGGAAATGCCTGATCTCTCACGCAGTGCGATAATGATTAGCATGTTCTGTTCTCAGCTCAGGTGTCTAACAGCTCAGTCACCTTGAATGCATATTTGTGTATACGGACGTTCCTGCTGCTCCCTTGAGGGTGAAGGGCTGCAGGGAGATTGTGCTCTTCCCCATTAACTTCAGCAAGGTCTGACCAAGCGCTTAATGTTCCTGCCCACAGTCAGACGTCCGGCCCCCACTCACCACGGCCCTAACGGGAGAACCCTTTCATTATCGGTCTTTCATTATTTCCAGTTGATGAATCTTATGTTTCCTATTTAGAGTTTATTTGAAGCTAATTATGATGATTTTGGTCTCAAGCCAAAATGATCTGCCAATATAGACAGATAAATTTGGCTCATTAAAAATACCTACTACATATAAAAACAGCTAGAAATAAGATAAATAAAATAAAATTAGCTTAAAATTAGCTTTAAAAGTTTCTCAAAATGAGTCTTTTAGGATATGTAGATTTCACATTTGCAGTGTGGGCGCTTCTGACCTGCATTCTAAAATAATTGAATGCGTTTTTTCCAAAACAGGAAGTACAGATTCAGAGAAGGTCACGAGCTGAACTCATTTTAGAGATTAGTTTCTAGATTTTTCATCATTTTAAGCAGATCAAAGTGGAGTATGTTAGTAAGTCAGTGTTTAAGTTAGCTTTAGAGGATAACGTAACAAGCAGCAGTGCTGGACGAAGTACACACGCTATGTAGTAGGGTTAAAGAAGAGACACCCCGGGTACAATCCCTATCCAGTGTCGGTAGAAGCTCCTCCCTTTAGACCTCCACTGGAGTAACAGTACTTAAGTATGTCCCTTCAGATGTACTTAAGTATGAAGAGTAACAGTACTAAAGTATGTACCTTCAGATGTACCTAAGTATGAAGAGTAACAGTACTAAAGTATGTACCTTCAGATGTACTTAAGTATGGAGAGTACCATACTAAAGTATGTACCTCCAGATGTATTTAAGTATGGAGAGTAACAGTACTAAAGTATGTACCTTCAGATGTACCTAAGTATGAAGAGTAACAGTACTAAAGTATGTACCTTCAGATGTACTTAAGTATGGAGAGTACCAGTACTAAAGTATGTACCTTCAGATGTACTGAAGTATGGAGAGTACCAGTACTAAAGTATGTACCTTCAGATGTACTGAAGTATGGAGAGTAACAGGAGTATGATTTATTACGGCTCTAATGTCCTATTATCATTTCTGGAACAGGACTCTTCATCAGCTCAGTGTAGGTGAAGAGACTCTAGTGTCTCTCAGTCCACCAGTCTTTAATAGAAGCTCATTCATTAGTCTGACACTGACGCCTATTCACATCATCAGCACAGAACACTGAAGGAGAACAGGTTCCATTAGCTAGAACCGTTAAAAAACTTTCAGCAAGCCAGTAAAGTTTCAGTTTAATATTTATTAACTTAGTTATGAGTTTAAGTTTAATAAGAACTGGGTTTAAACCGGAACAGAGATGAGTTTCTCCTTTACTGTACTGCATCTGTAGGTCTCTGTTCATAAACACAAACCAGCCAAACACATGTACCATAAAGGAGAGTTTATAAACATTCATATAAAGACGCTCGCCAGTCACGAGGGCGTGTGGACATGTCTCTATATCATGTCTGTTTAACCACAGTCAGGAACGATCTGCCTGATCTGTTTACTAACCCCTTCCTGCATTACCTGCCTTTCTCTAGGTGCTCCTGGATGCAATCCAGGCCATTGACATTTCCATGAATATCCATATGTAAGCTTGTTTTATTTTGACTTATGTTTTTATGCCACATACGCCAAAAGGAACTACAGATTCCACGTGATGTAGTGGAGTAATAAGTAAGATACAGCTCTGGATAAATGTAAGAGCCCACCTGTAACTGATCAGTGTCTCAAGGTGTACAGGTTCTGGGTTTGTGTTGGACCAGAATTCCTCAGTTCTGTTTGATTCTCTACACTACTGGAACCATGTCTCCCAAACTCCAGATCAGATATTGTATTAGATCTGTGTATTTAGAAAATCACTAATGACCTCCAGAAGCCTGTTTTTAGAACCATGCTCGCTGTGCGTCTCACCCCAGCCACCGCTCGCCAGTCTCTCTGTAGGTCACCTGAGGTCATCTTACGGTGGGTAAGGGACATTGGAATGAGGTGGCGCTCATCACGGTCAGTAGAGAGTGGGTTTGGCCCTCTGCCAGTCTGTAGCTGTGTTGTCCTGTGTGTTTGCTGCTGGACCTTGTTCTTATGAACCAGACGCTCACTGTATCTGCCAGTAAAGCTAGAACCCAACCTTCGGTTCTTCAGTGAGAACCTGCTGCACATGTGGAGATGCTGATTTGAGAAGAAACTGGAGTGCTCTCTAATACTTCAGAGTAGCTACTTGAGTACAGTAACTAATTACGTTTACTTCGTTACTGTCCACCACTGATGAGCAGTTATGTAACTTTATTCGCAGGAAGTGCTGAGTAGCCAAATCTCATGGCAGTTCGGGATACGTAATTAGTAATGGATGACGTCTTAGAGTAATCTACTCCAGACCTGCTCGTTAGCGCCTTAGCTCCGCAGTCATGTGCCTAGATAAGCACACTTTGGCCGAACGGCGTTCCTTAATTACAGGAAGTTTGCTCAGACAGAACCACACATCAACCGCTTAGTCTTTGCGCCTCCACTTCACTGCGACGCTAAACTCATGCATATATGCACCGCTCTCCGTCTATCGATAGTTCCGAGGCTGCCAGTTCACCCGTCATCGGGACGGTGAAAGAAATTCTTCGCTAAATCAATGCTACGACACCACTACTCTTAAGGGATTAGCGGATCAGCAGAACGGAGGCAGGTGTAAGAATGCTAGGGAATGCTAAAGGATGGCTTTAATGAAACCCTGCTCCAATGCATTTAATCAGAAAGAGGAGGGGAAAAAAAAAAACGATCGCTCATGATCTAAGACTCGGTTTACGTTCCGTAACCGGATTTAATTGGAGCGCTAAATGCTGCATTGCATTAAGGTGATTGTATATGGGCAATTGGTCATTTTATTAATGGGCCTTTGGTGTAATTTGATTTGGAAATGTAATTACTTAATTGCATGCATGACAGGCATCCCAGATGTTTCGCTTCCCCGGAACGGAGGAGCATTTGTGCGTGTGGGAGTGTGTATGTGTATTCAACTTCTCCTCTACCCTCGGCGCGCGTCAGGCGGTAACCTTGCACGCCGGCACGGCGCCATGTTTTAATCTTCAAGGGTAATTTCAGCCTCGATATAGTCCACCCGTGTGATGCTATCCTGGGGGAGAATTTGGCCTGGTTTAGCTTGAGCATAGATTTTCTCACCTGACAAGCAACCCAGGATGTTACATATAGCTAAGATAGGAAAAAGATGTATAGGCCTGTCTAGCGCAAGCTAAATTAACTGTTGCTCCTTCTGTTTCTTTCCCTCCCCAAGTTTTTCCGGAAAGGGCCATGCGGTTTTAAATAACAAGCCGCAGCTTACGTGATTAATGCTTGACCCTCCACGACTGGGCTGGAAAGTTAAGCTAGATGCATTCAGCTGACGTATCCTGACCCATCAGAAAGTCGCTTCTCCACCTTTTGGATAAGGACTGAGATGATGTAGGTGCATTACTGTACATGTTTCGTTTCAATGGAAGTCAATGGAACCAGACTTTTTATTTTTCCAAGCGGTTTTGGGCCATTTCTGTTGGTCCAATTCGTCATGGAGTTTTCACACAATGTAAACGGTGGCTGCTGTGTTCAAAAGAGGCATGAAAGTCAAAATGGCAAATATATGGTTATTACTATTTACCAGTATATAAATAGAGGGCTATGAAAAACCTCCAGAAAAAGGGGGAAAAAAGCGAGACAAAAATGCTAAGACATAAGTTCACTTATTATGACTATTGGCATGCTAATTGTTGATGGGCAATGGCACGATATGATTGCTTGTCTGACTGGCAGCAGCATTTGGACTCCTATTAAAGGGGTATTTTTATTGGGCTCCTAATATATATGCAGGGGTGTGAAAAAGTTCATGGTTTCTTATTATTTTTGCATGTTTGTCTCTTAAATGTTTCAGATCATCAAACAAATTTAAATATTAGTCAAAGTTAACACAAGTGTACACAGTTTTTAAATGAAGGTTTTTATTATTAAGGGAGAAAAAAATTCCAAACCATCATGGCACTGTGTGAAAAAAGTTAAACATTTACCGCATAACTGTGATTTATTACACCGAAGTTCAATTTTTCTAGCCACGCCCAGGCCTGATTAATTCCACACCTGTTCATAATTAAGAAATCACTTAAATAGGACCTGCCTGACAAAGCGAAGTAGACCAAAAGCTAGACATCATGCCTTAATCTAAAGAAATTTAGGAACAAATGAGAAAGAAAGTAATTAAGATCTATCATTCTGGAAAAGGTTATAAAGCCATAAAGTTTTGGGACTCCAGCGAACCACAGTGAGAGCCATTATTCACAAATGATGAAAACGTGAAACAGTGGTGAACCTTTGGAAGGGGTGTGTCCCATTACATCTGGCGTAAAAGTAATGCCGCATTTTAGAAAAAGAATCTCATACCTACAGTAAAGTATGGTGGTGGTAGTGTGATGGTCTAGGGCTGACCTGCTGCTTCAGGATCTGGAAGACTTGCTGTGATAAATGAAACCATGAATTCCACTGTCTACCAAAAGATCCTGAAGGAGAATGTCCGGCCATCTGTTTGTGACCTCAAGCTGAAACGAACTTGGGTTCTGCAGCAGGACAATGATCCAAAACACACCAGCAGGTCCACCTCTGAATGGCTGAAGAAACACAAAGTGAGGACTTTGGAGTGGCCTAGTCAAAGTCCTGACCTGAGTCCTATTGAGATGCTGTGGCATGATCATAAAAAGGCGGTTCATGTTTGAAAACCCTCCTGTGTGGCTGAATTACAACAATTCTGCAAAGATGAGTGGGCCGAAATTCCTCCACAGCGCTGTGAAAGACTCATCGCAAGTTACCGCAAACACTTGATTGCAGTTGTTGCTGCTAAGGGTGGCCCAACCAGTTATTAGGTTTCGGGGGCAAACTCTTTTTCACACAGGGCCATGTAGGTTTGGATTTTTTTCTCCCTTAATAATAAAAACCTTCATTTAAAAACTGCATTTTGTGTTTAATTGTGTTGACTTTGACTAATATTTCAATTTGTTTGATGATCTGAAACATTTAAGAGCAAAAACAAACATGCAACAAATTAAGAAATCATGAAGGGGGCAAACACTTTTTCACACCACGGTATATATGAAAATAATATTGTTCTCAGATGCACTTTATTCAAACTTGTAACACAATATTAATGCTTTCTAACAAAGTATTTTATTAAGGCAATAAAACAGTGTTTGATGACTTTAGCATGTCCAATGCTAACTGATAGGGTATATCCATCCACTCGTCATCTAAACTGCTTATGCTCTAGGGTTGCGGATAGAGGGGGAGGCGGAAGCTGGAGCCTAGCCCAGTGCTCGCTGGTCGGAAGCCAGAGCAGACAGGTGACCAGTCCCTCTCAGCCCTGATGAGGTATAAACCTTGCATATTAGCCGTATTAGCCACATTAGCCTTCCTGCACCCAGAGCGGAACTAAAGAGGCTAACTCCCGTGAAGGAGGATTCTGTATGTGTATATGACATGTTCATTTTTTCAAACAAGATGCCATAGTGCAGATATGTTGACTGAATAGCTCTCCAGGCCAGGTTGGCGCAACCGGGCCAATAGGAAGCCATGCCTAGCAGGGAGGAAGCAGAGTCTCTGAAACAAGACAACCAAAATAACTTCACTTCTCAAGTAAGGCAAGGTTACAAGATCTCTAGAAGTGTGGCGTAATTGCCCCCGGTATGCCACCACCACCATAGGTGCAATTCCAGAGTTGACGTGAGTGTGGAATTCATATTCACTGAGACTACAGTGGGAAGTTTTTCCGGAGGAGCACTCCGGCCTGCAGGTCGCTGCGGTTCAGTGAAGTGCCTAGTCACGGCTGACCGACTTATTGAGCTTTCGGGCACCTCTTGACCACCTCAACGTCAAGCTAGTATAATTAGCATTAGCTTACTCCCCTTCTCCCCAACTCAACCAAACAGGCGTTACAGTGACCTGAAAGGGTCGCTAATACAGCTGGACGCGGTCTCTGGACAGCACCGAAGACTTTTTCACCAACAAGGATTTCAGTGTGCCAGTCGGGCAGATGGTCATTGGTGGCTAAGCGTATTGATTTCGACTTATCCTTGGCCAGGAATTAAAAAGAGAGTAACCAAACTGCTTACTTCATTCACCTCAGAATTAAAGTGCACCATGGAGATCTCAGATGCGAGAAGCTCGGCAAACACTAGGGATTAGCTTTGGAAATGTTTGCTCAAAATTTCATCACTCTGCTTCAAATGTTGCAGGAAATGTTGTTAGCTTCACCCAGAAGGAGGTGTGGGAGTGCGGTGCTGTTGGGAAGGAAGATAAAGGTGACCAGGATCAATAACTGATGATAAATTTAGACTGATATGATCAATATTTATTGAGCTACACATACAGAAGTCTGTCTCTCAGTATGGCGTTGGGCCGCCGTGTTTGCTAACCCAACACGCCAGACGTCTCGGTATGGAGCTGTAGAGGTTCCTAATGGAGTCCTGTGATAATCCATCCCATGCAGCTTGAACATCCTCACACAGTTCCTGCAGATGGTGCGGTAGGGGTGGAGGTGGAGGGACACCAGGTCTTCTGGACGTGTGACAACAAACCGTTCATCTCGGTGCTGACCACGGTGCCTCCACACACGGATTCGTTGGGCGTCTCCACCAAGACTAAAGCGGTTCTCGTCACTGAAGATGACCCGCTGCCATTCTGAGTCACTCCATGACAGTCTGGTACGACACCACTGCAGTCTTTGGTGACGGTGACGTGGTGTTAAGGACATGCGTGGTAACTGTCTGTGTGCATGTAGTCCTGCGTGGTGCAGCCGTCTGCCGATGGTGCTGCACTAACAGGGTGACTCATGGAGGTATGTGGACAGTCATGGTGGTTGGGTAAGTCAGTGCATGTCCGAATATAAGATACATCAACCAGATATAAGATTTTATTTCACATGCCTAGATTTATATCTGTAGCGTGTGGAAGTGAACAGCTTGGCTATTCTGTTTTTAATTCCAGGCGCTGAGCCAAAGATGAGCCCGAATCAATCAGCGTAGCCATCAATGACCGTCATTTCAAATGCACTCTAGGCCTGAGCAGCGGACTGCAGCCTTTTGAACGTAAACAGAAAAGGCCTTGAGTGCCGGCCACAGATGGAATCCAGCTATAATTTCAGTGACCCTGTAAGGTCGTTTTAATCCCTCTTAAGTCTACTGGGCTTTAGTTTGAATACTGAGTTAATGATGAAATGTGTCGGTGGGATGCTGGACCCACCGGTGACCCGTCAGGTGTAGGTGTGACTTCTTGTCCGGTATCCTCGAAGTGTAGTGTCTGCTGTGAGGAGCTATTGATGCCAACGCTGGAACAAATTGGCCTTGGAGATGCTAGCTGACTAAGTTATGAAGCCTTAACATTGGTAACTAACATGAGAACTGCATAGTGACGGTTTGACGTACAGCCAGGTGGAGCCGCCCTACAATTATCCGCGCTAAAATAATTATTTCTCGTTTATAATTATTGTACTAATGTAATTATAATTAAACAAACGTCTTCGGTCCGTTCTTTCCTTCACGGCAAACAGCCGTTACGTCTAAACCAAAAGTCAGCTCACTGGTTTGGAGCAGTGTTGGATGTCTGACTAAACGAAGAGCAGAATTCGGTTTAACTTGTTCGGGGTTCTCTTCTTCAGAAGCTCCTCCAGGCTTTCTCTGAGACATCGTTCCCACCGTGTTTCTCAGCTTCACAGCTTCAGCTTCCTTTACCGGTGACCCACCAGCGCACCTCGTCACGTGGATTAAATTCTTCAGCAAGTATGCGTCACAGCCCAGCTAGAACTTACATATATATTTATTATTCACTATGTAATAATTATTAAAATGTCTTTTTAAATTCTTGTGTATTTTGTAAGCTTTAGTCTGTTTTACGGGGGAAAAAGGTCACTGTTGTCAGTCGACTTGAAGGTTCTCAGTCGACTTCAAGGGTCTCCGACTGACGATTCGACTCGTCGACTTCTAGAGGGCAGCCCTAGTTACCCAGGATCAGTTAAATCTATCCTATTACGTCACTGCCTTGTTACCACTGTAGCAGCTCGCTTATTACACATCAATAACTATATAATAAGCTGGTCATTTTTGGTAAGTACAAAAACCAGTATTTTAATATTTAATAAGAGCCTTGTTAACACTCACTACAGTTTCTGATTTATTATTTAGTAACAACTAAAACAGGCATTGAATTAATAATTAATGAATTACTGTTACAGTATAATTACCGTATTATTACCTGCTTATTACTGATCTATAAGTGCTACGGTAGTTTCCTGGTTTGTGTGTGGAAGGCTTCTGTAGTAGATGTGTATAATTGCTGCAGTCGTTTTTGCGGGATGAGGTCAGAGCGTTCAGGTTTCTGATCAATGCCTCTATAATGACTGGGAGTCTCGCTCCGACTGTGGCATTTAAAGGCAATCAGCACATCTCGGCTCACGTCGAGCGGGAGAGGAGCGATTTGCCGTGATGCCTCCCCCCTTCCCCCCCGACCTTCTTTTGTGCCCCTCAGCAGAATCGGCATGTGTATTGATTGGCCGCCGGTGTGCGGGGAGTGTGTGTGAAGATCCGTGTAACACAACTGCAACGGACGTCCCGAGCGAACCACTCAGGCCGCACTTCACGGGTCACTTCAGAGGGCCTGAATGCATTCCTGATCTAGGACATCCCGTACTGCAGTTCCCTACTCCTACAGCATCAGTGCTCCTAGGATAGTGAGCACACGGTGATTAAACGTCCCTAAACAGCGTTCCGTCTGTGCTTCTGGCGTTCCCGATCTGCTGTCGCTCCAGGGAACGCTGTAATGCAGGAGGAAACGTACCCCAGTCCGGGACTGCTGAGGTTTCCTGCAGTTGTCCGTTAGCTTTCGGCACAACTTTATCTCCGTAAAGGCCTCGGAGGATCTCACTTATCTCTCCCGCAGCAATGAGCGAAGCAGCAGAAATTACAGTCGTCCATCAAACCCAATCCTCCGCAGTTTACTGTCCAATTTGTCTGGGAACCGCGCAGGAAAAATCCCTGAAAGTGCTTCTTTGTGCTGATCAAATGGACAGGAAGTGGGTCGGCAACCAGGGGACCTTTCTAAAACCCATTTATCTCGCACAACAATTAGAGAGAGAGATACCCCCGCTGAAAAATCCACCCGCCGGTTCGGTTCGCCTAAATCAATTACACCTCGAGAGATACCGCACGGATTCGTGACAGCGTTCGGTTACTGGCTTTAAAGCGGCAGGTTCGGGGCCGCAGATGAAGGCGAGTGGGCATGCACGGTAACGACGCCTGACGGGGTCAGTAAATAGCTGGAACAGGAGGAATGTGGGAAAGGCTGCCAGGGTTTTGCCTCTGCTCTGCTGGAAATGAGTTTCTACCTGCCTCTGAGCTGTATTAGACGGTTGGCCATGTTGGTTTACCATGTTACCATGGAGAACCGTCTAACCGGAACAAAAACCAGTCCCCTGTGACTAAACCCTAACACCTCCATGAGCACCTCCTGGTGCACCTCCACTGGACATGTTTCTGGATGTAGGCCATATCGGTGTTCGGATACTCTCACACCAAAGAATTGGTCAGTTGGTCCAGATTTGGTGGATGCCTTCCCTGGCACAATTCCGAGGAGAATTCCCTGTAGACTGGGATTTTATCCACTGCTGGTAGACCCACATGACCTTACCAGAAATGGGAGCAAGTCCCACATGTGCAAGTCACAAGCAAGTCTCAACCTTAAAGCCTCAAGTCAGTCTCAAGGTAATGCAGGACGTTTCAAGAAAGCCGAGTCAGGTCCTTCTGTAAGTCGAGTCATAAGTCTGATCATGAACTCTATCTATGGGTCGGCTCTATCTTGCAGTTGCTCCCTCCTGGACTAATCAGATTGGATCTAATCAGACTGGACTAGTCAGACTGGATCTAATCAGACTGGACTAGTCAGACTGGATCTAATCAGACTGGATCTAATAGATGTTCTTCTCCTGTCAGTTCTGTCTTTCTCGTCTCATCCGGGTTCGACCTGAGGAGGTCGGGTTCCGCCCTTGAGCCTGGTTCCTCTCGAGGTTTCTTCTTTACTCAAGGGAGTTTTTCCTCGCCACTGTTGCCTCTGGCTTGCACAAGGGGGCTTTAACCCTGTTTCCACCACCCCACCCTCAAATGTCTGTACGTTAACTTTGTGGGTTTTTAAAATTTTATTTAATTTATTTATATAACAAATTAATTTTCTGTGAAGCTGCTTTGAGACAACGTTGGTTGTAAAAAGCGCTATGCCAATAAACATTGATTGATGGATTGATATGGAGTTAGGATGCTCTAACATTTTGGATATTAGAATTGATTTTAACTCGTCTGTTGAAGGTGTTTCTCCTATCACACCGCATCAATGGTTTCCTGTTACAGTTCACAGAAAGCCAAACATCATGTGAACAATCCTGAGAGACCGAGGCAACATAACCAACACATCAAACAGTCTTTAAGAATCATTTGTAAACAGTGAGGAACAGAAAAGGAATAAATTGGGACATCCCCACATTTCTTACTACTTCAAATCTCTACCATTAAAATCAGGCGCTCCACCATCATCTCCTGGTGATTAGAACATGGTTGGGGGGCTTCTGGAATAGCTGGTCTTATTCCCACCTCAGATATCCGGTTTGGTTCCTGATTGTGGACGTGTGTGATATTGCCATAGTCAGGTCCGGGAGCTCTCTGTACAGGCAGTATTAGACCTGTACCTGGTATAGATGTTTCACAGTAGTGATTTAATTCCTATTAAAAATAAATTCACTGAAATTCTTAAACCCAAGTTCTATCCCACCAAACCTGCGGGTGGAGTATGTTCATCAGATGGGTGTCTCTATACTACAGTAGATTTTAGATGTCTAGGCTATCTTGTTGTCTCACAGGAGTAGCTTATTAAAGTAATTTAATACTTATAAAAATGAATTAGAGTTTAACCAAAGCATCTTGGATATCTACAGGGTGTAGGGGCATGTAAACATACAGGGGCAGTGTGTCTTAATTACAGTCAGGACCCGGAGGAGTCTAGACAATGTGGATGTTGCTTTGTTCGTCAGTGGCTCCTGGACTCGTAACACTTTGGACTTGGGTAGCTTTAACAGTTCGTGCTCTTTCCGTGTTGGCGTTAGGCTGACTAGTCAAACAGGAAGAGCAATAGTAATTCCTTCAGGATTGCTAATCTGCTATTCTGTCCTCTCCAGTTTCAGGTCCCATCTGAGTGGCTACATCCTTGAGTTACTGTAGTGTACATTCGAATGAGTAATTATTTCCTGAGCCCTGATTGGACCTCCTGCTATATTTCCCACCTAATTCAGATGTCTGGATAAACAACACAGACTATGTGGGGGTGGATGTAGACTCCTCTACATTTGGTGGTCTAGGACCCCAGACTTATGGTCAGATTTAAGCCCCTACCAGTTTCCAGATCAAACCTACACCCACAACACAAACTGTAAATATTCACACAGCTCTAGAAGAATGTAAGAGCCAACCTGTACCTGATCAGTGTCTCTAGGTGTGCAGGTTCTGGGTTTGTGTTGGTTCTGTTTGATTCTCTACACTACTGGAACCATGTCTCCCAAACTCCAGATCAGATATTGTATTAGATCTGTGTATTTAGAAAATCACTAATGACCTCCAGAAGCCTGTTTTTAGAACCATGCTCGCTGTGCGTTTCACCCCAGCCACCGCTCGCCAGTCTCTCTGTAGGTCACTCGAGGTCAGGTGGGTAAGGGACATTGGAACGAGGTGGCGCTCATCATGGTCAGTAGAGAGTGGGTTTGGCCCTCTGCCAGTCTGTAGCTGTGTTGTCCTGTGTGTTGGCTGCTGGACCTTGTTCTTATGAACCAGACGCTCACTGTATCTGCCAGTAAAGCTAGAACCCAACCTTCGGTTCCTCACAGAGAGCCTGCTGTACATGTGGAGATGCTGATTGAAGAAGAAACTCGAGTGGGGTCTTAATTATTTCCATATATATATGTATGCTACTGATGAAGTTGTGTTAGCATGTTTGCTATTGTTTAGCCTATTTAGGAAGCAAGGAGGCCTTTGAAGCTCAGCCTGGCTTTGATGGACATTTGAAGCGTGTAAGACGTTCTAATGACGTCCCGTAGACTTTTATAGACTTTAATTCAAGCCTGATGGAGGTGTGTTAGCATGTTTGCTATCGTTTAGCCTGTTAGCTCACCGGCCAGCCGAGTTCTAGATCAGAAAATAAGCTTCATCAGCCTCTCAGTTTAAAGAGGAATGGGTTCTTTCTTCATTGGTACACTCGGTGCTCCATGCGAGCAGCATTTGAAGCCAGGATGATCCATTACTGGTATATTGAATATTTTAAAATTCTTTTAGATCTGGCTCAGCCAATCAGATTTTCCGATGGAAACTATGCATTAAATAATATCCAAATTTACAGCTTAATTCACAAAAGCATTTTGCTGAAAGATTCACGAAGGTGTGCATGTTTCTCCAAGGCATCGCAGACAGATTTCAGCCATTGGCTCCTGTTATAATTGAAGTATGAATAATTGACGTATGGGCCGTTTCTGTTTTCGCAGGGAAACACAATATTACTGTCCATGGATATCGGCCATATGCTACGAGTATGGCAGATTCCTGAGTACTCCTTGAAGGCATTTGGACTTTTACCTTGGGGTTTGGGGACAGAGAGCAGCGTGGTCAGGGCTGTGTTCCAGGCCAACCTCTGCACCTCTCAAAAAGCTGTACCAATTTGTCTCTAACGTAAGCATTTCTTGCTTGAGTTATTCCCCCTATCTCAGCAGCTTGGTTTGTAGTTTTGGAGCTGGACAGTGTGCTTGGTCAGCACGGACGGGGCCGAGGAGTCACGACCCGGGAGAGTGGACTTGCTCCGGACCTTTCGGTCACGCATCTGCATCTCTGACTGGCCCCGGTGTTTCGGCGCCCTTGGGGAAGAATCATTACCTCACTGAGTGATGTAGCACCTCGGTGAGCGCCAGAATTAATCAGGCTCTGATTTCACACGCTCAGTCTTTTTTTGCAGGAGGGAAGAAGGTGGAGGGGGGTGAGGTGAAGCACCCTAAATATTGTATATGGTTCGTAGCGCGTCGTTAATAGCAATGTGATTGATGCTGAGACTCAGGTCTGAATGAACAGATGTATTTAAAAGTCACTTGGGAATAAGCCGTTTTTGGTTTGGCAGGTTTTATTTGGCAGTCTTTCCGGTTTATCTGTGTCTCATCACATTTTAAATTTGAAAGTTGAGTGAGAATCAGTATGTTTCTTCCTCAAGAACCTGAGGAAAGTCACTGACATGCAGGCCCATAATTAATTTGCTGAATTTTGAAATAGTAACCATTTAAACCTGATGGGGTTGTTTGCTAAATCGTGATTGGTCAAGAAGTCAAGAACAGAGCCTTTGGTTGGTCTACAAGTCAGGAATGCAGCCTGTGGTTGGTCAACAAGTCAGGAATACAGCCTGGGGTTGGTCAACAGGTCAGGAATACAGCCTGGGGTTGGTAAACAGGTCAGGAATACAGCCTGGGGTTGGTCAACGAGTCAGGAATACAGCCTCTGGTTGGTCAACGAGTCAGGAATACAGCCTGTGGTTGGTCAACGAGTCAGGAATACAGCCTGTGGTTGGTCAACAGGTCAGGAATACAGCCTCTGGTTGGTCAACAAGTCAGGAATACAGCCTGTACTTGGCGAACAGGTCAGGAATACAGCCTCTGGTTGGTCAACAAGTCAGGAATACAGCCTGTACTTGGTCAACAGGTCAGGAATACAGCCTCTGGTTGGTCAACAGGTCAGGAATACAGCCTCTGGTTGGTCAACAAGTCAGGAATACAGCCTGTGCTTGGTCAACAGGTCAGGAATACAGCCTGTGCTTGGTCAACAGGTCAGGAATACAGCCTGTGGTTGGTCAACAGGTCAGGAATACAGCCTGTGGTTGGTCAACAGGTCAGGAATACAGCCTTTGATTGGCTGTTAGGTCAAGAGCACCGATTCCAAATGGTCAGCAAGTCAGGAACACAGCCTCCGACAGTTTGAGTGGTCATGAATACAGTCTCTGATTGGTCAACAAGTCAGGAACACAGCCTCTGATTAGTCAACAGGTCAAGAACACAGCCTCCGAATTGTTCAACAGGTCAAGAACACAGCCTCCGACAGTTTTAGTGGTCATGTATACAGTCTCTGATTGGTCAGCATGTCAAGAACCCAGTCTCTGATTAGTCAACAGGTCAAGAACACAGTGTCCGATTGGTCAAAAAGCAAGAATACAGCCTCCGATTGGTCGTCAAGTCAGGAACACGCCCTCCGAATGTTTGCGTGATCAGGTAAACACCCTCTAAACACAGATTCCAAATAACTGATGAGTCACGAACGCAGCCTCTGATTGGTTAGCAAGTCAGGAACACAGTCTCCAAGGGGCCTAACAGCCTTTCTGTTCCGACCCAGAGAAACTGGGACAGTAATGCTAAAACATAAAGCAATAATTACAAACTGCCTGTTACAGGTTTACTATTAAAAACGGTACAAAAAAGAGATTTAATATTTTAACTTATTAACTTCCATCAACATTGTTTTTTTTTGTGTGTGTGTGTAAATGTCAAGAGGTAGCAAGTGATGCTATCATGACTGCCTCTAAATGGAGCCTCCAGACGAGCAAGAATTTAGGGATTTCACCATTTACTTTGCACAACGTTATTAAAAGATTCAGCGTAAAGGGCACGGCTGACAACCAGTACTGCATGGCTGTGACCTTTGCTCCCTCAGACAACACTGCGTTAGAATATGCATGCTTCTGTAACCACACAGGCTCTGGAATACTTAGGTAAACACTCGTCAGTAATCACAGATGGTTGTTGCTTCCCATTGTGCATATCTCAACTACGCTCCTCTAGGCTAAAGCTCATCTGAGGTGGGCTAATGCTTAGTGGAAACGTGCTGGGGTCTGATGAGCTGACCTATCAGATAACCAATGGAAATATTCTGGAATTTAATGAATGCCATGTTCTCCAAGACTAAGAGGAGAAAGACCATCCCAACCATCACTAGTGTAGTTCAAAAGCCAGTATGTATCTCCAATCAGTGTCCATTTTATGATCTCCACCGGCCATACAGGAGCACTTTGCAGTTCTACAGTCGCAGACGGTAGTCCATTTGGTTCTCTGTTAGTGTGTGTTGTGCTGGTGTGAGTGGATCAGACGCAGCAGTGATGCTGGACACCTCAGTGCCACTGACTAGCCAGCAGTGTCCTGTGGGCAGCATCCTGTGACCACTGATGAAGAACTAGAGGATGACCGGCGCTGCACTGTGCAGCAGCAGATGAGCTATCATCTCTGGCCAGGGGGTCAGGAACACAACCTCTGATTGGTCAACAGGTTAGGAATACAGCCTCTGGTTAGTCAGCAAGTTAGGAATACAGCCTCTGGTTGGTCAGCAAGTCAGGATTACAGCCTCTGGTTGGTCAACAAGTCAGGATTACAGCCTCTGGTTGGCCAGCAGGTCAGGAACACAGCCTCTGATTGGTCAAGAAGTCAGGAACACAGTCTTTGATTGGTCGTCAGGTCAAGAGCACCGACTCCAAATGGTCGTCAAGTGAGGAACACAGCCTCCGACAGTTTGAGTGGTCATCAATACAGTCTCTGATTGGTCAACGTGTCCAGAACACAGCCGCCGATTGGTCGTCAAGTCAGGAACACAGCCTCCGATTGGTCATCAAGTCAGGAACACAGCCTCCGATTGGTCATCAAGTCAGGAACACAGCCTCCGATTGGTCGTCAAGTCAGGAACACAGCCTCCGATTGGTCGTCAAGTCAGGAACACAGCCGCCGATTGGTTGTCAGGTCAGGAACACAACCTACAACAGTTTGAGTGGTCATGAATGCAGCCTCTGATTGGTCAACAGGTCAAGAACACAGCCTCCGATTGGTCATCAAGTCAGGAACACAGCCTCTGATTGGTCATCAAGTCAGGAACACAGCCTCTGATTGGTCATCAAGTCAGGAACACAGCCTCCGATTGGTCGTCAAGTCAGGAACACAGCCGCCGATTGGTTGTCAGGTCAGGAACACAACCTACAACAGTTTGAGTGGTCATGAATGCAGCCTCTGATTGGTCAACAGGTCAAGAACACAGCCTCTGATTGGTCATCAAGTCAGGAACTTGTGACCTTATTAAGAGTGATGTAAATATTTTTCGAAAAAAACTTAAATTGATAAAAAATTACTTTTAAATCGTAGGTGAAGATTCCTTAAAAGGTTCTAGATACTTAAATATTTAGTATATACTACAAAAAATTAGATCTTACTTTGTAAAAAGTGACTTGTATCTAGTTGGTATACATTTTGAGATCGTTGTAAACTAATCTTAAGATTATGTAACTAAAAGAAGCAAACTTTTTAA
This sequence comes from Prochilodus magdalenae, assembly GCA_024036415.1. Lineage (NCBI taxonomy): Eukaryota > Metazoa > Chordata > Actinopteri > Characiformes > Prochilodontidae > Prochilodus > Prochilodus magdalenae. Next base: position 36,047 of record JAMWET010000865.1, read on the forward strand.
AGTCATTCGTATTCGCATGTCGTATTCGTTTTACTTAATTCCAGACTTATTGCGGTGGCCAATGGTGCTGGCACTGACAGGCTGACTCATGGAGGCATCACTGCTCACTGGATTTCTGTAACCGTGGCTGTTGGGTTAGTCAGGTACGGTGATAAGGCTCGTTGGGGGTTTAATGTATCATGTTTTGAACCACATGCGTTAATCTGTGTGCATGCTGTAGAACCCAGCGAGTCAATTTCCTGTCCAGCAAACTGGTGGGAATCTGTTATTTATAAGGTGCCGCAGTAATGACTGTGTTTCAGAACCCGTCATAATCAAGCCAGGAAATCACAGGGTAGCAGCTATCTGCCGTTATTGCAGGTTATCACTGGGATCTAGGCCTTTCCATCCGTGAAGGCCACCGGTTTGTGTCCTTTAATTCTACCTGCAGTCGGAGTCACCTATAAATAAACCCTGTTTCTCCCGTCCGTCCAGCCGGTCCAGTCCGTCTGGAGCCATACCTACCTGTGAACCTGTTGGATGTTGTTACCATGGAGACCCTCAGGCCTGATTAAAAGCAGTGATGGACGGTGACCTCATGCGAGTTCTTCTCCACCTCTTTCAATCAGCCTCCTTCCCCCACCCCCTCCACACCATTTACTCCGTTTTTCAAGAGGCCGCGGAGAGGCTTTTGTGGAAGCGCCGAGCGGCGCGCGGCGAGCCCGCTGGAACGGTGTGTGTACGGCGTGCGCAGGACCCTGTCAGAAGGAGAGCACACACACACAATGACAGCAATTACCTCTCGGTCCACCTCAACTTCCTCCCCGCTCGCTCCGTGACTCATCTCATCTCTTTCATCAGCGGCCTGGCAGATGCCTCGGCGGCCACTTTTACCCGACTGAATGGCTGTCAGCCGGCTCTGGCTGCGCAGAGCATGGGGCCGCTCGGCCTGAGCGCTTGTCTTGTGTGGTTTAGAAAGCCTGTGTTCGTTGCTCGTTTTAACCCGGCTGGTCCGAGTATAGTCGTTAATTTATAATTGCAGCTTCAGAACGAGGCCCTGGTGTGGACGTGCGGTCAAGGAGTTTCTAATTTGAGGCATTCCGACGGACTACAGTAACCCTGCACCCTTATACTGAAGGTGCTCCACAGCAGTGGCTGGTACCGCTTTGGAATAAGACTACCCTTATAAAGGATGAGTTGGTTTACGCATATTAATTAGATTAATAACAATTTACGTTAATTAGTAAGCTGTTAAACTACAAAGTGCAGTCGTGAAAAAGACTCAGAGTGACTCCACAGCTTAAGTTTTTGCTTGGCAGCTGCAAAAGCATCCCAGGTGGTTGCTAAGGTATTGCGAAGTAGCTTCTATCGAGTGAGGGTTGTTTACTAAGTGGTTGTTGAGTGGAGGGGTCGGGATTGCTCAGTGTTTGCTAAGTGTTGGCTAATGTGAATGGAGTTAATGAAGGGAACGGGGGAGGGTGGGACCTTATGGCTGTGGATTAGAGTTTGGGCACCTCCCCCTAAGTGACTACATGGAGTTCGGTGATTGTCAGGCAAAGGAAGTAGTGGGGTTTGGGTAGGGCCAAAAATGAATGGGACTCTATGGGGGGGAAATGAATAGGACATCTTCATCTTATTAAAGAACTCCCTTTGCCCTTATTCCTGAGTTATAACTGCTTATTAACCGTTTATAAAGTGTTTGTAGGAAGGTATCCACCAAATCTGGCCCAACTGACCAATTCTTTGATGAAGAGCGTCTGAACATTGATGTGGCCTCCATCCAGAAACTTGTCCAGTCCAGGCCAAATCCAGCCCCAGCTGTTATTGGTGCTGGTGGAGGTGTTAGACGCTATCAGGTACGTTTCAGTCAGAGGTGACTTATTAGCACGTCGGTTTGGGATCACTTAACAACTCCAGTGTGGTGTGTTTAGGCATGCGGTGTATACAGCATTCACTGGTGGGATGTAAATTTCCATTATGTGTTAGGCGCATCAGTCTCATCGCTGTAGTGCGGAACTAAAGAAGCGAACCTCAGACAATCAACATATCTTGGCTAATCGTTTGCCCTGGGGGAACATAGTTTCAATTTGATTTCCTGAAGGAAAACAAAATCAGTTTATTGCAGATATTCTGCATGTTAATCTCCTCCTAGTAGACGTTTATCTTCTGGAGTATCTGCTGGAGTATAGCTCCAAAGCTATCAAATCTACCGGTTCCAAATCTACCAATGCATCAGTACAATGCGGTGCAATCAAATGATCACCAAATGATTACAAGACATGGAGAACTGAGACCCTGAAAGACCTGGTAGGCCACCATGGCCATCAGACAGCAGTCAGTAGAACTCTGCACCATGAACACCGCATCTGGACTGCATGTGCAGTGAGGTCATATGGACTGAGGAGTCTACGTCTTTGGAAGTACCAGAAGGTAGCAAGCACTCCACTAAAGCCATGAAGTAGAAGCTGAAAAAGAAGAAGTAGCAGAAAAGGTAGAAGTTGAAGAAGAAGACCACAATGACCCATGACCTTCAGAAAAGCAGTAGCTAGAACTCTGCACCAAGGTCCTAAATCAGAGATCTTTGGAAGTAACACTCCACCAGAGCGATGGAAGACTCTTTAAACCGTGTCTACAGGAATCGGTCAAGCACTGTGGAGCATCATGGCAAGTCTGTATAGTATAACATCATCTGGAAAACATCTGACCCCCAACTTGGTGTCAGTTACGTCCAAATAAAAAACAAACAGGACAGGTGCACAGGTAAACAAACACAGACCAGCTCAGCACTTCCAACGTCTAGCCTTGCCTTTAGCTTCCTCGTTCTTTGCCTGCAATTGTCTTGGCTCTTTTGTAACCAGAGCGGACAGCGTGTACTGCGTCTACTGTGAACGCTGGACAGAGTGAACAGTGCCCCCAGGACAGACTGAACAGTGCCCCCTGGTCTGCCCCAGGCTCACCAATGCCAGTCTACGCTAGTCTTCACTGGAGATGCAAGGTAATTGCCACTACAGCTACTTCAACTGCACTCACGGAGGATTAAAACTCTTCTTCAAATTTCCATCTTCAAAAGGAAATCTTATATAATCCGAATGTATAGTTCTGGAGAATAGAAGTAAATAAACATAAAAAGTATAAAAAATATATAATCATAAATGATAAATGAAAATTAATTCTACATAAAGACCTATCAGACCTAAACCGAGACACTTACCCCATTGTTCCAACAACTTTGGGTGTCTAGAGTTGGTTTAGCGTATGGCCAAGATCTTGTATTTGGTGACAGGAGAGCTGAACCGTGTCGTAAAGTCTTCTCCGGCACATCCCCAGACTTGCAGTGGTCAGGACTCCCGTGGTGGCCAGTACATGTGTGAAGATGATTCCTCATGCTCCTTGAACCACAGTTTCAAAATGATGGGTGCATTGCTTCATATGCTTCCCTGCATAGCCTGACGCTCCAGTCACTCTGGAGTCAGGGCAGTGTGGACCACATGACCTTCCTCCATCACTCCAGAGCACAGTCTTGATGCTCCATAGCAATCTGGATCTAGTTAGTCTCACTAATGAGTGGTGTTCTTATGTCCACACTGCTGTTTAGTCCCAGTTCTGTGAGTTCTGGTCGTGTATTGAACACAGTCTTGAGTCCCCGGTGAAGTTCCCAGTTTCTCCTTCCAGGTGTTCATAATGTGCTGGACGGTACTGAACCCTCTTCCAGCTTCTCCACAGTGGTTTCCTTTGCTTGGTGCAGGACAGTAATACGACCACTCTGAAACACAGTTGCATCCTCCCCATTGGATACTTCTTCCCATATGGTTGTTTAAGGAATGAGGAGCTACTTCCTGCTGCAGGTCGAAGGGAATTGTTGCCAGCTGAAACACTTTAACCACTGCAGTAGTCGTCCAATCACGGCCTCTTCAGTCGGTTATTAGAATCCACACAGCTTTTTTTGTGTGTGCGTATATATACACACATCACCAAAACAATATCTGCACCCAGAAGGAGGTGTGGGAGTGCGGTGCTGTTGGGAAGGAAGATAAAGGTGACCAGGATCAATAACTGATGATAAATTTAGACTGATATGATCAATATTTATTGAGCTACACATACAGAAGTCTGTCTCTCAGTATGGCGTCGGGCCGCCGTGTTTGCTAACCCAGCACGCCAGACGTCTCGGTATGGAGCTGTAGAGGTTCCTAATGGTGTCCTGTAATAATCCATCCCATGCAGCTTGAACATCCTCACACAGTTCCTGCAGATGGTGCGGTAGGGGTGGAGGTGGAGGGACACCAGGCCTTCTGGACGTGTGACGACAAATCGTTCATCTTGGTGCTGACCACGGTGCCTCCACACACGGATTCGTTGGTCGTCTCCACCAAGACTAAAGCGGGACTCATCACTGAAGATGACCCACTGCCATTCTGAGTCCCTCCATGACAGTCTGGTACGACACCACTGCAGTCTTTGGTGACGGTGACGTGGTGTTAAGGACAGTCGTGGTAACGGTGTGCCGTCTGCCAATGGTGCTGCACTGACAGGATGACTAATGGACGACACCACTGCTGGCTGGATGTCTGTAATGGTGGGTGTTGGGTCAGTCAGGTACAACGTTAAGGCTTGAATCATTGGCATGTCTCACAATGTCAAGCCTACCCACCACGTTTCATTCCTGTCGCTTCATTCCTTCTGGGTGCAGCTGTTTCTATAGCTACTCTTTGACGATGCGTGTATATAGAGGCCTAATTTTCTGTTGAATATATTAATAATTATAGTAATTCTGTCTGAATGTTGCACAATACTGTATATTATATAGGAGTTGGACAGTTCCACACACGAGCAGAATTGGATAAACCACCTCCTCCTAAAGGGCTTAGTCCACAGAGCTTGCTTTAGATGGGTGAGATAAGGTGCTCTGTGCTTTGGCGTCTGGCGGAGCGGCAGCCTTCATTGTCCAGGAGAAGCCGAGGCGAGGAATAATATAGGGGCGAATGGAGATTGATCTGGAATGAACTGACAAGATGAGGTCATTTGAACAGCAGGCTGTGATTAGACAGAATAGGAGGCAGTTAAAAAAAAAAAGGAGGGAAGAGAAGAAAGGAGCACCTCTTTTCTCCTTTACTTTCAATGCTGTCCTGAAGCGGAATGAAATTGCTATTGACATTTGTTTCCCCCCCCCTCTTTCTGTCTCTTTTCTTATCCCCCCATTCCAATTTTCAGTCAAGCTCTAATGTGCCTTCATCTCTCCCTCTCTCTCTCTCTCTCTCTCTCTCTCTCTTTTAATGTTCATGGAGAAATAGGTGGCATGTGCTTTGTTGTTTTTCCATGTGGACGTGTTCAGAGGCAGAGCGTTTCTACACTTATCGTTAGACTCATCAGTGCCATCCAATTGCGACGGAAGAGCAGAAGGTCCTCCACAGTGAATGGCACGGTAGCACAATCAGCCGAGACACATTCGGTTTTAAAAAGGCAGGTCGTGAATTGCTTACCATTCCTATTCCATGGCCCAGACTTGCAGAGGGATGTTGTTTCGGAAACGATTCCAAACCCTCATGATGATACAATGTCTACCGGCCAACCAAACCACATCACGCCACCAGGACATTTCCAGTTCGGCAATCAAAATATGGGATATGGTGGTAGTACCTTCAGGCTCCTGCAGAGGGCGCTGCATGGGAATGATGTGACTTTCAACACCTGCGGGGTGTGAGTGATGGGATCCATAGATTGGGAAGAGGTGCTACAGTGCAGGGAATGTCTCGTTCCATGACTCCAGAGCAGATGTTAATGATTGGCTAAAAGGAGGGACTGCATGTGGGCGTGGCCAAAGACCATAGTGTGAAGGAAGTAGCTGAATCTGCAGGTGTATGGAAGCGTACGGTCATACGGGTCTACCAGCAGTGGATACAATCCCAGCCTACAGGGATTTCTCCTCGGAACTGCGTCAGGGAAGGCATCCACCACATCTGGCCCAACTCTTAGATGCCAGAGTGTCTGAACACTGATGTGGCTACATCCAGAAACTTGTCCAGTACAGGCCGAATCCAGTCCCAGCTGTTACTGGTGCTGGTGGAGGTACTACAAGGTGTTAGGTATGTTTGGAACAGTTCCAGAATCATGTACCACAAGCCCATTCATGTCTTCATCCCGGTGCTAGTGGAAGGTAACATGCTAACTCATGCTAACCCTCTGAAAAACATTCCCACTAACTTTAACAGGGCTCTTATTGTTCAAGCCCGGTCACCCCACTCTCCTTCAGACAGCGGCCCAGACATGCTGATGGGGGTCTCTGTGGGCTCGGAGAAGGCTGCAGGCTGGCGACTCATGTGAGGTGCAGAGTGAGTGTTAAATTAGTGGGTATATATTTAGAACTAAAGTTGCGTATAGGTCAGAATCAAAAGACAGTGGATAATTATCAGGCGTGAGAGAGGTGCTGATAACTCCACGAGGTGTTACATCAGCTGCATTCTGACTCGTGAGGAATGGAAGTTTGATAGTGGAACTATTAAACTCAGCAGCCTGTCTGGATCATGTATTGGCAGGTGAACATTACTACACAGTAAGGACTCACTGATCATGTGATTACACTGGTGTGCAGTAACTCAGTAAGTGTAATGTGTTAGTGTGCTGTAAGTAGTGTGTTGGTGTACAGTAACTCAGTAAGTGTAATGTGTTAGTGTGCTGTAAGTAGTGTGTCGGTGTACAGTAACTCAGTAAGTGTAATGTGTTAGTGTGCTGTAAGTAGCGTGTCGGTGTACAGTAACTCAGTAAGTGTAATGTGTTAGTGTGCTGTAAGTAGTGTGTTGGTGTACGGTAACTCAGTAAGTGTAATGTGTTAGTGTACTGTAAGTAGCGTGTTGGTGTACAGTAACTCAGTAAGTGTAATGTGTTAGTGTGCTGTAAGTAGCGTGTCGGTGTACAGTAACTCAGTAAGTGTAATGTGTTAGTGTGCTGTAAGTAGTGTGTTGGTGTACGGTAACTCAGTAAGTGTAATGTGTTAGTGTACTGTAAGTAGCGTGTCGGTGTACAGTAACTCAGTAAGTGTAATGTGTTAGTGTGCTGTAAGTAGCGTGTTGGTGTACAGTAACTCAGTAAGTGTAATGTGTTAGTGTGCTGTAAGTAGTGTGTTGGTGTACAGTAACTCAGTAAGTGTAATGCGTTAGTGTGCTGTAAGTAGTGTGTCGGTGTACAGTAACTCAGTAAGTGTAATGTGTTAGTGTGCTGTAAGTAGCGTGTCGGTGTACAGTAACTCAGTAAGTGTAATGTGTTAGTGTGCTGTAAGTAGTGTGTTGGTGTACGGTAACTCAGTAAGTGTAATGTGTTAGTGTACTGTAAGTAGCGTGTTGGTGTACAGTAACTCAGTAAGTGTAATGTGTTAGTGTGCTGTAAGTAGCGTGTCGGTGTACAGTAACTCAGTAAGTGTAATGTGTTAGTGTGCTGTAAGTAGTGTGTTGGTGTACGGTAACTCAGTAAGTGTAATGTGTTAGTGTACTGTAAGTAGCGTGTCGGTGTACAGTAACTCAGTAAGTGTAATGTGTTAGTGTGCTGTAAGTAGTGTGTTGGTGTACGGTAACTCAGTAAGTGTAATGTGTTAGTGTGCTGTAAGTAGTGTGTCGGTATACAGTAACTCAGTAAGTGTAATGTGTTAGTGTGCTGTAAGTAGTGTGTCGGTGTACAGTAACTCAGTAAGTGTAATGTGTTAGTGTGCTGTAAGTAGTGTGTTGGTGTACAGTAACTCAGCAAGTGTAATGCGTTAGTGTGCTGTAAGTAGTGTGTTGGTGTGCAGTAACTCTAAGTGTAATGTGTTAGTGTACTGTAAGTAGCGTGTTGGTGTACAGTAACTCAGTAAGTGTAATGTGTAAGTGTACTGTAAGTAGCGTGTTGGTGTACAGTAACTCAGTAAGTGTAATGTGTTAGTGTACTGTAAGTAGCGTGTCGGTGTACAGTAACTCAGTAAGTGTAATGTTTTAGTGTGCTGTAAGTAGTGTGTCGTTATACAGTAACTCAGTAAGTGTAATGTGTTAGTGTGCTGTAAGTAGCGTGTCGGTGTACAGTAACTCAGTAAGTGTAATGTGTTAGTGTGCTGTAAGTAGCGTGTCGGTATACAGTAACTCAGTAAGTGTAATGTGTTAGTGTGTTGTAAGTAGCGTGTTGGTGTACAGTAACTCAGTAAGTGTAATGTGTTAGTGTGCTGTAAGTAGCGTGTTGGTGTACAGTAACTCAGTAAGTGTAATGTGTTAGTGTGCTGTAAGTAGCGTGTTAGTGTACAGTAACTCAGTAAGTGTAATGTGTTAGTGTGCTGTAAGTAGTGTGTCGGTGTACAGTAACTCAGTAAGTGTAATGTGTTAGTGTGCTGTAAGTAGTGTGTTGGTGTACAGTAACTCAGCAAGTGTACATGCAGTCCCAGTGTTAGTGTGATGCTGTAAGTAGTGTGTTGGTGTGCAGTAACTCTAAGTGTAATGTGTTAGTGTTCTGTAAGTAGCGTGTTGGTGTACAGTAACTCAGTAAGTGTAATGTGTAAGTGTGCTGTAAGTAGCGTGTCGGTGTACAGTAACTCAGTAAGTGTAATGTGTTAGTGTGCTGTAAGTAGCGTGTCGGTGTACAGTAACTCAGTAAGTGTAATGTTTTAGTGTGCTGTAAGTAGTGTGTCGTTATACAGTAACTCAGTAAGTGTAATGTGTTAGTGTGCTGTAAGTAGCGTGTCGGTGTACAGTAACTCAGTAAGTGTAATGTGTTAGTGTAGCTGTAAGTAGCGTGTCGGTATACAGTAACTCAGTAAGTGTAATGTTGTGTTAGTGTGTGTAAAGTAGCGTGTTGGATACAGTAACTCAGTAAGTGTAATGTGTTAGTGTGCTGTAAGTAGCGTGTTGGTGCTACAGTAAACTCAGTAAGTGTAAATGTGTTAGTGTGCTGTAAGTAGTGCGTACTGTAAGTAGAAGTGTAGTGTACAGTAACTCAGTAAGTATAATGTGTTAGTGTACTGTAAGTAGCGTGTTAGTGTACAGTAACTCAGTAAGTGTAATGTGTTAGTATACTGTAAGTAGCGTGTTGGTGTACAGTAACTCAGTAAGTGTAATGTGTTAGTGTGCTGTAAGTAGCGTGTCGGTGTACAGTAACTCAGTAAGTGTAATGTGTTAGTGTACTGTAAGTAGAGTGTTGGTGTACAGTAACTCAGTAAGTGTAATGCGTTAGTGTACTGTAAGTAGTGTTGGTGTACAGTAACTCAGTAAGTGTAATGTGTTAGTGTACTGTAAGTAGCGTGTCGGTGTACAGTAACTCAGTAAGTTTAATGTGTTAGTGTGCTGTAAGTAGTGTCGGTGTACAGTATCTCAGTAAGTGTAACTGAAAGGCGTGGGTGGGGCCTGAAGGCGGTGGGGGATTTGGTGGTTGGGGGTACGTTGTGTAAATGTATTCTTTTGAAATCCAGTGAAATTAGCTTTCTATGACATCCAGGTGGTAGAAAATGGAGATTCCTCAGTGTTCAGTATATGAGGTGTGGTAATGAATGAATTATGGAGTTCTGGCTTCGTAAGCCACCATAAAAGATTACAGGTGACACCCTCTTGAAAACCAGAGTGAGTGATTACTGAATCCGATTCTGTCTCTAATGGACGTACTGGGGCAGGGAGGAAGTAACCAGCGGTAAACCGATGTTTGACTGGGAAGTAACAGCCAGCAAGAGCGTCCAAATCCTCTGTGGATATTTATCCAGCACGGTGCGTAGAAAAGGAAGAGGCCAAATAATGAGACTATGAATCAACATAATGAGCTACTTGTCATGTGATGGTTATGTTGGGTTATATCTGCTTGTAGAATCACTGTATCTCACCTCATAAGATCTTGCTATGTACAAAAGTGTTGGCACTCACTGTTAAATCGTCAATCTGTGTTTTCAGTAATGTAGTACCTAGTTTGTTGTGGCTACAGTACATCATAGAAAACAAGTCGTTGATGCCCATCAGGCCGGAAAGGACTACCATGAGTTTAGACATCACCAATCCACAGCCAGACTGATTGTATAGAAGTTGAGGATATATAAGACCAGTGCTACCCGAGTGGTTGGCCAACAAAGATCACCCCAAAACCAAGAAGTGTGAGAGCCCATGAGGTCATAAAGGAACCCACTGAAATTTCTACGCAACCAAAGGTCTCTCTCATGGTGCTGAACAATGTTCAGGTGTCCACCAGCAAAGGAACGCTGAACAGCTGTGACATGCAGAACAGGGCTGCTGTACAAAAAGAACATGGTGGTGGTAGTTTCATGGGTTGGTCCTATATTCTCCCTGAGTCTGTTTGGGGTTCCTCCGGGTGCATCTGGTGACATTCAGTCTGGTGAGTTGGAGATGCTGAGCTGAAGCAGGACGTGTTGAGTGAGAGCGTGAACATGGTGCTCTGAGTACAGGAGCTGAAGCAGGACGTGTTGAGTGAGAGCAGGACCGTTGTGCTCGGAGTACAGGAGCTGAAGCAGGACGTGTTGAGAGAGAGTGGGACCGTTGTGCTCGGAGTACAGGAGCTGAAGCAGGACGTGTTGAGTGAGAGCAGGACCGTTGTGTTCGGAGTACAGGAGCTGAAGTAGGACGTGTTGAGTGAGAGCAGGACCGTTGTGCTCTGAGTACAGGAGCTGAAGCAGGACGTGTTGAGTGAGAGCAGGACCGTTGTGTTCGGAGTACAGGAGCTGAAGTAGGACGTGTTGAGTGAGAGCAGGACCGTTGTGCTCGGAGTACAGGAGCTGAAGCAGGACGTGTTGAGTGAGAGTAGGACCGTTGTGCTCGGAGTACAGGAGCTGAAGCAGGACGTGTTGAGAGAGAGTGGGACCGTTGTGTTCGGAGTACAGGAGCTGAAGCAGGACGTGTTGAGTGAGAGCGGGACCGTGGTGCTCTGAGTACAGGAGCTGAAGCAGGACGTGTTGAGTGAGAGCGGGACCGTTGTGTTCGGAGTACAGGAGCTGAAGCAGGACGTGTTGAGTGAGAGCGGGACTGTGGTGCTCTGAGTACAGGAGCTGAAGCGGGATGTGTTGAGTGAGAGCGGGAACATGGTGCTCTGAGTACAGGAGCTGAAGCGGGACGTGTTGAGTGAGAGCGGGACCGTTGTGCTCTGAATACAGGAGCTGAAGCAGGACGTGTTGAGTGAGAGCGGGACCGTTGTGAGTGGGAACAGGATTGTGTGAGAGCGGGACCGTGGTGCTCTGAATACAGGAGCTGAAGCAGGATGTGTTGAGTGAGAGCGGGAACATGGTGCTCTGAGTACAGGAGCTGAAGCAGGACGTGTTGAGTGAGAGCGGGACCGTGGTGCTCTGAGTACAGGAGCTGAAGCAGGACGTGTTGAGTGAGAGTGGGAAGGTGCTCTGAGTACAGGAGCTGAAGCAGGACGTGTTGAGAGAGAGTGGGACCGTTGTGCTCTGAGTACAGGAGCAGAAGCGGGACGTGTTGAGTGAGAGCAGGACCGTTGTGCTCTGAGTACAGGAGCTGAAGCAGGACGTGTTGAGTGAGAGCAGGACCGTTGTGCTCGGAGTACAGGAGCTGAAGCAGGACGTGTTGAGTGAGAGCAGGACCGTTGTGCTCGGAGTACAGGAGCAGAAGCAGGACGTGTTAAGTGAGAGCGGGACCGTTGTGTTCGGAGTACAGGAGCTGAAGCAGGACGTGTTGAGTGAGAGCAGGACCGTTGTGCTCGGAGTACAGGAGCTGAAGCAGGACGTGTTGAGTGAGAGCGGGACCGTTGTGCTCGGAGTACAGGAGCTGAAGCAGGACGTGTTGAGTGAGAGCGGGACCGTTGTGCTCTGAGTACAGGAGCTGAAGCAGGACGTGTTGAGTGAGAGCGGGACCGTTGTGCTCGGAGTACAGGAGCTGAAGCAGGACGTGTTGAGTGAGAGCGGGACCGTTGTGCTCTGAGTACAGGAGCTGAAGCAGGACGTGTTGAGTGAGAGTGGGACCGTGGTGCTCTGAGTACAGGAGCTGAAGCTGGACGTGTTGAGTGAGAGCGGGACCGTGGTGCTCTGAGTACAGGAGCTGAAGCTGGACGTGTTGAGTGAGAGCAGGACCGTGGTGCTCTGAGTGCAGGAGCTGAAGCAGGACGTGTTGAGTGAGAGCAGGACCGTTGTGCTCGGAGTACAGGAGCTGAAGCAGGACGTGTTGAGTGAGAGTGGGACCGTGGTGCTCTGAGTGCAGGAGCTGAAGCAGGACGTGTTGAGTGAGAGCGGGACCGTTGTGCTCGGAGTACAGGAGCTGAAGCAGGACGTGTTGAGTGAGAGTGGGACCGTGGTGCTCTGAGTGCAGGAGCAGAAGCAGGACGTGTTGAGTGAGAGTGGGACCGTGGTGCTCTGAGTACAGGAGCTGAAGCGGGACGTGTTGAGTGAGAGTGGGACCGTGGTGCTCTGAGTACAGGAGCTGAAGCTGGACGTGTTGAGTGAGAGCAGGACCGTGGTGCTCTGAGTGCAGGAGCTGAAGCTGGATTGCTGGTTGGAGTCTCTGTCTGGTCTCTGTCCTCATCTCACCCTTTCCACCTCCATCTTCTCCCTGCAGTCAGTCTGGATAATCTGTCTGCGGCTCCAGTGCACGAGGCACGGCGGAGGAGAGGAACTTCCGTCCGATTTCACTCTCATTTTCTGCTTCATTTCCTCCCGCGCTTCCTCTCCGGCTCGCTCCGTAGCCTGCGCTTTCCTCACCCGTCTGTCTGACCCCGCCCCCATCCACTCACTGCACAGAGGCAGGAGTCCCTGAGTTCAGCACAGGTGATGTGTTCACTGAGCTAGGGTCTCTCTCTCTCTCCCTCCCTCTCTCTCTCTCTCTCTCTCTCTGTTTCTCTCTCTCTGTGTGTCTCTCTCTCTCCCTGTCTCTCTGTCTCTTTCTTTCTTTGCCTCTCTCTCTCTCTGTGCCTCTCTCTCTCTCTCTGTGTCTCTCTCTGTCTCTGTCTGTCTCTTTTTGCTTCTCTCTCTCTCTCTCTCTCCCTCTCTCTCTCTCCGTCTCTCTATTCCTCTCTCTCTCTCTCTCCCTGTCTCTCTATTCCTCTCCCCCTCTCTCTCTCGCTCTCTCTCTCCCTCTCCCTGTCTCTCTGTCTCTTTCTCTCATTGCCCCTCTCTCTCTCTCGCTCTCTCTCTCCCTCTCCCTGTCTCTCTGTCTCTCTTTCTCTCATTGCCCCTCTCTCTCTCTCTCTCTCTCTCTCTCTCTCTATCTCTCTCTCTGTCTATCTCTATCTCTCTCTCTCTCTATATCTGTCTCTCTGTCCCCTTGTGTTGTCTCTATTCCTCTCTCTCTCTATCTCTCTCTCTCTCTATCTCTCTCTGTCTCTCTATTCCCCTCTCTCTCTCTCTCTCTCTCTCTCTCTCTCTCTCTCTCTCTCTGTCTCTCTATTCCCCTCTCTCTCTCTCTCTCTCTCTCTCTCTGTCTCTCTCTCTCTCTCTCTCTCTCTCTCTCTCTCTCTCTCTCTCTGTCTCTCTCTCTCTCTCTCTCTCTCTCTCTCTCTCTGTCTCTCTATTTCTCTCTCTCTCTCTCTCTCTCTCTCTCTCTCTCTCTCTCTCTCTCTCTCTCTCTCTCTCTCTCTCTCTCTCTCTTTCTCTCTCTCTCTCTCTCTCTCTCTCTCTCTCTCTCTCTCTCTCTCTCTCTCTCTCTCTCTCTCTCTCTCTCTCTCTCTCTCTCTCTGTCCCCTGTGTGTTGTCACCACAGAGGAAAAGTGACAGGACCAGATTGCAGGGTGGACCTGCAGAGCTGGGTGACCCTGTCTGTCTTTCCTCTCTCTCTTGCTCTGCTGGTTCTCTGTGCCCTGCCAAGGTGAGGGGCATACAAAGGTCTAGTGCCACCGTCCAGCATGGCGTTCTTTCAGCTTGTTGGATACTCGCTGTATCGTTGTTCACTATAACATTACATAACGGTATCTGCTGGTACGATGGTTGTGAAGGCTTTTATGGCATGGGGATCAAGTTTGCTAGCCGGTGTCATTCAGCGGAGCTTCTGAGGAGAGTCAGTTCAAATACCATCACTCATGGACCGCTCCAGGTTCTTCTTCAATCAGCATCTCCACATGTACAGCAGGTTCTTAGTGAGGAACCGAAGGTTGGGTTCTAGCTTTACTGGCAGATACAGTGAGCGCCTGGTTCATAAGAGCAAGGTCCAGCAGCAAACACACAGGACAACACAGCTACAGACTGGCAGAGGGCCCAACCCCCTCTCTACTGACCGTGATGAGCACCACCTCATTCCAATGTCCCTTACCCACCGTAAGATGACCTCGAGTGACCTACAGAGAGACTGGCGAGCGGTGGCTGGGGTGAACCGCACAGCGAGCATGGTTCTAAAAACAGGCTTCTGGAGGTCATTAGTGATTTTCTAAATACACAGATCTAATACAATATCTGATCTGGAGTTTGGGAGACATGGTTCCAGTAGGGTAGAGAATCAAACCCAGAACCTGTACACCTAGAGATACTGGGTATCTTTCCAGAGCTGTAGACACTCCATGCACAGCTTGCGAAAGAGAAGCCATGCAGAGATGCCTACCCAAGAACAAGAAACAGCAGGCCGCAGTTAACATTGACGAGTAAGATCCTGGATAGGCTCCAAGGACCAGCTGTAAAGGAACTACGTCCGGGAGGATGTAGACTTTTACATCTGACATGATTACACAGAGTAAGTAGAAGGTGAGGACATCATTCTGTGAGGACCCCCTTAAATTGGTGAAACGAGGGGTCATACCTCCAGATCTGCTGGCTAACCGCAACTGTGTTTCAACGACAGCCCATCCAGATGGAGTGAAGCCATGAGGAAAGCCAGCGCAGCCTCATAGCAGCTGTACCAGAACTCCCCAGGCTTCTCAGGTGCTCAAACCGGTCCTCAGGGACCCCCAGCCAGTTCCCATTTTTTGCTCTATCCCTATATGTTGCAAATTTGAGCAAATATCTAGACCATCTGGGGACCAGTTTGAGATCCACAGCTTCCCATATGGAGTGAAGCCATGAGGAAAGCCAGGACAGGAGCTATACAAGAACTCCCCAGCTTGACAGGTGCCCAAACCAGTCCTGAGGGACCCCCAGCCAGTTCACATTTTAGCTCTTTCCCTATGAGTTGCAAGGTCGAGCAAATATCCAGACCATCTGTGGACCAGTTTGACATCCATTAGCTTAGAACATATGCTGTATAGCCAAAAGTATGTGGACACCCTGCATATTTTAGAGACACCCATTACTGTCAGGTGTGCTAATGCTACCTACCAGAATGCATAGCACCAACAGTAAGGCTATGGCTCAGTGGTACTGACTGTCAACGGCCGTTCCACCACCAGCCTCAAGCCCACTCAAGCTAGCCTCTTTCAGTACTGTGTTCTGTCTGCTGTAACGGCCAGCCTGCCCTACTCAAGCCTCTTGGTACTGTGTTCGAGCTTGGCCAGTGCTTGTCTGTGACCTTCAGTGACCTTTTACAAGGGTGCACCTGTTACAGCTGGCTGGTCCTCCACTACAGTGCTATGGCTATATCGCCAAACCAGCCTACTCTGGCCGCTTTGGGACATTAGAGCTAGGTCAGGGCCCGGAGCTACACTTCACACCGCACATGCTCCGGCTTTTCAGATCCGAGAATACTCCTGAAGTTCAGTACATACTTAGATCAGTGCTCAGTTGCCTTACAAGGAGAAGGTCTTCAGTCTGTGTCTAAAGGTGGCGAGGGAGGCTGCTGTTTGGAGAGCCAGTGGAAGTCCATTCCACCATCTGGGTGCCAAAACAGAGAAGAGTCTGGACACTTGTTCACCATGCATCTTGAGGGATGCTGGGCCAAGCTGAGCTGGGGTCGAGGTACAGATCGACTCTTAACCATTGCCGTAATGGCATTTGGCCATTGCCGGGATGGAGGGAGGAGGGGCTGGTCCATCCTTGGCTTCGTAGGCTAGCATCAGAGTGTTACATCTGATGAGGGCAGCTACAGGAAGCCAGTGAAGGGAGTACAATCTCAAGATTTGAGACCTTCCCAGGAAAAACAAGGTCATTTGAGACGTGTGTGGGAATCCAATGCCTTTAATGGACAGCTTTCCGAAATGGGACCTCCCATCTGCTTAAAGCTGCCCTGCTTATCCCCCCCAGCACGGCCTGTATATACACTATTATGACTAACCACGAACTGTAATATCCACTTTGTATGCCATAAATTATGGAGACACTTGAGTTCTGAGTTCATCACCCAGGCCTCAGAGATCTTTTCCAAAATTCCTCAAAATTCCACTTCCCGCCCCCGACCAAAACGAGGGAGCTAAGGGAGGAAGGTGGGAGGGTAGCCCTTAAGGTAGAAGTCGAACTCAGCGATGTGTATAATTCTGGGGCCCGGTTCTGACAAAGCCCTTGAGATTTTTCCTGGGTTTATTTTAGCCCGTGTCCTGTTTTAGGCCGGCGGAAAGGTCAGGACAGGTTGCTGTGAATAAGACGGGGAAGAGTTCCGAGGTCGCTGACTCGAGGAAATCGGCGCAGGCTGTAGACAGAGTGAATAATCACAGTGAATTCCAGGAGCACTCTCAAACATGGCTGAATAATTTACATCACATCCTCAGGCAGAGTCGGATGGTTATGATGAAGGAGAGGAGGGAGAATGTATAGAGAGTGGGAGTCAAAGTGTGTGTGTCTGTGTTGGTTTTTGGACGTATTGGGGACAGCAGTGACGTCTAAGGAACATCAATCAACTAATTCATGTATTTTTGAATAATTTAAATGTCAATGCAGAAGATTTTTTTGCCCATTTATATATCTAATAGTGTGTGCCAATAACAGCTGTGACTGGATTGGGATTGGTCAGATTGGAAGAATTGGTCAGTTGGGTCAGATTTGGTGGATGCCTTCCCTGACACAATTCCGAGGAGAATTCCCTGTAGACTGGGATTTTATCCACTGCTGGTAGACTTGTATGACCGTACGCTTCCATACACCTGCAGATTCAGCTACTTCCTTCACACTACGGTCTTTGGCCACGCCCACATGCGGTCACTCCTTTTAGCCAATCATGAACATCTGCTCTGGAGCGTTTTCCACACATGGAACGAGACATTCCCTGCACAAATGAGGCATAAAAGTAAAAATTATAAAAAATTATAAAAAAAAGTATATAAGAACAGTAATATTTAATATTCATGAATAATGCATATGCCTGTCGTTAGTCCTGTCCAGTGCTTCATTACTTCTAGCTTTTTGCCCACATTGACTATAATTGTCATGAATGATGCTCCAGTATTATTCTCATCGTTGGTTCTTCACTTATTCCATTTTCGCACATCCTGCGTTCACCTGGGTCCATTACAGCGGGACTGCGGTCACACTTGGGCACACGTAATTCACACACATGTGATTCAGGTTAAAAGCTGCTCCTCTTTTTAAAGATGACCCGTGCTTCGGAGAGGAATCGTGAATGACAAGGCATTCATTTCCCAGGAGCCATTATGAGCCAAAGCATTAGCCATAAAAGCAAAATTATAGTGGACCGGAAAAGTACACACAACCACCACCTGCAGTTCTCCCTGAGTTTTTTCTGTGTCCCCTACCTCCTCCCACTTCTCCTCTCGCTCCCCTGGTAGTCCAGCTTCCTCGCTGGGAAAGTGCGGGGCTAATGGTGCATTATGGTGTGCGCATCATCGCCCGAAGCTTCGTGAAGGGGTCCCACCGGGGGGTCCTGGGTAGGGGAACAGCAGAATTGGCTAAATGTACTGCTGAAAGCTAAAAGTAAAACCGGTCCGCTCTGGAAATCCAACAAAGAGTTCAGTCGGGAATGCTAATGTGGCTAGGAGTAGAAATTAGCAGCAGCTAGCTACTGAAAACAACAGCGTCAGAAGAGTAGCCGCACAAACAGCTACATCAGACATAGAAGTGATTCAAGTTTCACACTCTGACTTATCTCTGTACCTGACTGACCCAACAGCGTCAACAGTGGTGTCCTCCGTGAGTCGTCCTGTTAGTGCAGCACCATTGGCAGACGGCTGCACCACGCAGGACTACATGCACACAGACCGTTACCACGACTGTCCTTAACACCACGTCACCGTCACCAAAGACTGCAGTGGTGTCGTACCAGACTGTCATGGAGTGACTCAGAATGGCAGCGGGTCATCTTCAGTGACGAGTCCCGCTTTAGTCTTGGTGGAGACGCCCAACGAATCCGTGTGTGGAGGCACCGTGGTCAGCACCGAGATGAACGGTTTGTTCTCACACGTCCAGAAGACCTGGTGTCCCTCCACCTCCACCCCTACCGCACCATCTGCAGGAACTGTGTGAGGATGTTCAAGCTGCATGGGATGGATTATCACAGGACTCCATTAGGAACCTCTACAGCTCCATACCGAGACGTCTGGCGTGTTGGGTTAGCAAACAGGGCGGCCCGACGCCATACTGAGAGACAGACTTCTGTATGTGTAGCTCAATAAATATTGATCATATCAGTCTAAATTTATCATCAGTTATTGATCCTGGTCACCTTTATCTTCCTTCCCAACACTACCGCACTCCCACACCTCCTTCTGGTGCAGCTGTTCATTTACATAAGGGGTTTTATGCTTTGCCAATTTTTTTTTTTTTTCATAATCCATATTTCATTCAGTGTTCCTTAAGATAACACAGACTGTTTTTGTTACTGCACCTATAAGACTTGTTGAGTTTGAAGTTGGCCCGGAGGTTGAACCAAGTTTTGATTAGTTGACCGGCTGGGCTAAAGCACTCCTTATATCTTGTGACTGGGCGGAGCTTAACTGTGATAGGACTAAGCAGATATGTGTTGGTTTTTGTGGCATCACAAAAACAGTTCCCTCAGGAGTTCAGACATCTTGCGTCCTTTACCGAGTGTATCATGATGCACAGACAAAAGGAAACGACCCAGAGTGACTCAAAAGGACGCCTGGTTCCATTGACAGTGACTCAGTTTTGGAGGTATGAGTTCCTGTTCCGACAGCAGTCATACAGTGCTAATCAAATATGCATGGCTCGTTGGTGTGATGAGGTGCTGTTTGTCGTGTTTCAGGAAAGGCGTCTAGGTGTTGGATCAAGAAGATCGGGTCAGGACAGTGGTGAGATCTATAGTTTATTGGCCAGGTATGTCAACACACACAAGGAATTTTCAGCAGTATACACTATACAGCCTTCACTATATACACAATATACAAGCAATAAACACACTACAAGTAATAAACATTTAACTACTCAATTATTTACAAACAGTATAAGGCAGTAGTGTTGAGGTAGAAGTAGTAGTGTTAGTGTAGAGGCAGTAACATTGAGGTAGAGGCAGTAGTGTTGAGGTAGAGGCAGTAGCATTGAGGTAGAGGCAGTAGTGTTGAGGTAGAGGCAGCAGTGTTAAGTTAGAGGCAGTAGTGCTGAATTAGAGGGAGTAGTGTTGAGGTAGAGGCAGTAGGGTTGAGGTAGAGGCAGTAGTGCTGAATTAGAGGGAGTAGTGTTGAGGTACCAGCTTCAACTCTTCTGGGAAGGCTTTCCACACGGGTTAGGAATGTGTTCATGGGAATTCCTGACTACTCTCTTCCAGAAGCGCGTTTGTGAGGTCAGACGCTGATGTTGGACGAGAAGGCCTGGCTCTCAGTCTCCACTCTAACTCATCCCAAAGGTGTTCTATCGGGTGGAGGTCAGGACTCTGTGCAGGCCAGTCCAGTTCCTCCACACCAGACCCGCTCATCCATGTCTTTATGGAGCTTGCTCTGTGCACTGGTGTGCGGTCATGTTGGAACAGGAAGGGGCCGTCCCCAAACTGTCCCCACAAAATTGGGAGGATGGAATGGTCCAGAGTCTCTTGGTCGGCTGAAGCATTAAGAGTTCCTCTCACTGGAACTAAGGGGCGGAGCCCAACTGAACCTGAACCACACCCCACACCATAATCCCCCCTCCACCAAACTCTACACTCGGCACAGTGCAGTCAGACAAGCACCGTTCTCTTGGTACCGCCAAACCCAGACTCGTCCATCGGATCACCAGACGGAGAAGCGTGATTGGTCACTCCAGAGAACACGCCTCCACTGCTCTAGAGTCCGGGGGCGGAGCTTTACACCACTGCATTCCACGCTCTGCACTGCGCTTTACTGATGACTAGATAATGTACAGGGAGGAAAAACATGAACGAATAGTCGAATCGTCGTCCAGGACGGGCGAATCCGATCCGACTGACAAAATTCTGATTCGGGGACAGCCCCAGTAAACAGTCAGTGCTGGAACGGTTTGTAACTTTACAGGAGAAGGAAACAAACTTTCCTAACGTGTGTTGGAAGGTAACGTAACACACTTTTCCAGGAAAGGCAGTCCAGGATCGTTTCTATCAGTCCGTTCATCTTAAAATTCAAACACAAATTAACGGAAAACTGAAAAATACAGATCCAAGGATGCGCTTTTCCCTACGAAACCAAGTGCCTTGACTTTGGACTCTTTGGAAGCTGGGAAGTGATTCCTCATCCCGTGTTTCACTCCCGGAACCATGTCCCGGTGCGTTCCGGCCCATTTCCACCCCTGAGTATAGTGTGTTCTAGAGAGAGAGAGAGAAAGAGAAAGTAAGAGTAGCGTGTATGTGCTCTCGTTGAGAAATGACTTCACGTTCTAAACTCATCCGTGGTCATTGGTATGCTGCTCGATGGGCACATTTTCCCGAGCTGTTGATGACTCAATGAATAATGGATGCAAACAGCTCAATAAAACATTTGGCTGGGTTTGGAGCAGGTGCGGTTCGGGCGCAGAGAGAGAGGGAGAGAGAGAGCGAGGCTTCTGCCAGTGTAACCCAGTCAAGACTCATTCACCTCAGCAGCCACGGATTCCTCAATAAATACGTCTTTACTCTAAATGTCAAAGAGGGGGGGATTTCAGGCTTTTCCGGACTGATCAAAACATTCGATAGGCTGGTGCTGAGAACAGTAGGGACCATTTATTCAGCTCTCTGAAAGACTCCTGGGAAAGAAAGACCTATGGAGACCATGAGTCACTGGTAAGAGGGTCCGGTGGAAATACAGTGATCCCACAAACAACAAGCTGCTGGGGGGTTCGGTTTATGGCTGTTCTGATTATGGAATTACAATTTGAGGGAACAGCTGCACCTAAAAGGAGGTGCGGGATTGGGATTGGGAGATAAAGGTGACCAGGATCAATAACTGATGATAAATTTAGACTGATATGATCAATATTTATTGAGCTACACATACAGAAGTCTGTCTCTCAGTATGGCGTCGGGCTGCCGTGTTCGCTAACCCAACATGCCAGATGTCTCGGTATGGAGCTGTAGAGGTTCCTGATGGAGTCCTGTGATAATCCATCCCATGCAGCTTGAACATCCTCACACAGTTCCTGCAGATGGTGCGGTAGGGGTGGAGGTGGAGGGACACCAGGTCTCCTGGACGTGTGACAACAGACCTTTCATCTTGGTGCTGACCACAGTGCCTCCACACACGGATTCGTTGGGCGTCTCCACCAAGACTAAAGCGGGACTCGTCACTGAAGATGACCCGCTGCCATTCTGAGTCACTCCATGACAGTCTGGTACGACACCACTGCAGTCTTTGGTGACGGTGACGTGGTGTTAAGGACAGTCGTGGTAACGGTGTGCCGTCTGCCAGTGGTGCTGCACTAACAGGATGACCTATGGTGTCCACAGTCATGGCTGTTGGGTCAGTCTATGCATGACGTCAATTTGTCTCTCTCTCTCTCTCTCTCTCTCTCTGAGGTTCATGTAGGTCTCCCAGATCCTTCAAGTCGCCGGTGAACACCTTCCTCCGGCTGCTGCTCCCATCAGCGTTTGATTGTACAGTGCAGCCGCTTGTTCTTCTGTGCATATGAAGGTCATCTCCAGCAGTCTTACAACACTGCGGCGCACAGATGTCTTTGAGCCAGACGTTGAGCCATATAGTGTATATAATCAGTCGGCGTTGGGGTAGCCGGCTCTAGCGGGGCCCCTGGAGCCCTCAACTCTCAGCGGGGCCGAACCTCTGTAAACAAAACCCTCTGCCTCCAAATAGAGAATAAATTAAAATCAATGAAAACATCATCTGAGGCGAGACAGAAGGCCACTAGACCACTGCATTTCATCTCCTGACCTTGGGCTGCTCTGCCAGGAATTGATTTTCACAAAAGCCGAGTGAGAATGCTATCCTTTCACCACCCAACGCTTCGATTCGCAACTGTCTCTGCAGCCATTGGGGTCCAAGTTGGTTTTTAAACAGCTGTCATGAATGCGGCGGATCCTCCATTCAGAGCGTTTGCTGTCATTGTGGGAAGTTGAATTGACTTCCAGTCTGAAAAGGCTTCATGGTCTCAAGTTTGGGGGGCTTATTTTAAGTCAGAGACTTTGTATATGCTAATATGCTAAAGCTAGCCATCGCCAATGAGCAAGATGGTGTAAAATGAGTTTATTAATGAGTTTATTAATCATTAATAAGCAGTTTACAACACACACATTCTCAAAATACTGGTTACACAAGTAGGGAGGGAATTACCAGACAGGAATGAAACTTGGTGGGTGGTTCAAGTTGATGATTCAAGTTTCACGTTCGGCCGTACGTGTGATGCGAGCGAGGACGCCATGTCTCTGTACCTGACTGACCCAACAGCCACAATTTTGGACATCCAGCCAGCAGCGGTGTCCTCCGTGAGACATCCTGTTAGTGCAGAACCATCGGCAGACGGCTGCACCACGCAGGACTCCATGCACACAGACCGTTACCACGACTGTCCTTAACACCACGTCACCGTCACCAAAGACTGCAGTGGTGTCGTACCAGACTGTCATGGAGTGACTCAGAATAGCGTTGGGTCATCTTCAGTGACGAGTCCCGCTTTAGTCTTGGTGGAGACGCCCAACGAGTCCGTGTGTGGAGGCACCGTGGTCAGCGTCACACGTCCAGAAGGATTGCTGTACTCACTTAATTGAGTGGAATGGATGACATTCATGAGTCAGACGGGAAACGAGTCACCAGAAGGCCTCGGGTCACTCCGCCTCCACCTCTATGTCTGCGATTGGGTAGTGTTTATGGCCTGCCCAGTAACCAACAATAAGCTCCTCCAGGAAGGCTTTCCACAAGCGTTGGGAATGTGCTGATGGGAATTCCTGACCATTCTTCCGGAAGCCCATGTGTGAGGTCAGACACTGATGTTGGACGAGAAGGCCTGGCTCTCAGTCTCCACTCTAATCCATCCCAAAGGTGTTCTATCGGGTGGAGGTCAGGACTCTGTGCAGGCCTGTCCAGTTCCTCCACACCAGACTCGCTCATCCATGTCTTTATGGAGCTTGCTCTGTGCACTGGTGTGAGGTCATGTTGGGACAGGAAGGGGCCGTCCCCAAACTGACATTCATGAGTGAGACGGGAGACGAGTCAGCAGAAGGCCTCGGGTCACTCCGCCTCCACCTCTCCTTATGTCTGCGATTGGGTAGTGTTTATGTCCTACCCAGTAACCAACAATAAGCCCATTTTAAACCGTGTGTAAACAGGCTAAGCTTATTATGCTGGTGTTGACATTAAACCTGCTGGTTATGAATCTAATCAAGCTTATTATTATTCTTATTATTACTGTGTTCTCATTTAATAATTCAAAAATGGATCTACATGCTTTGGTTTCTCTTCAGTTGACCTTGATTCTGAATAAGTTTTAGAGAAGAGAAGTTTCAAAGACATTTCCAAAAGACTATAATATACTAATGATATTATTAATAAGACTTTGGCCTATATGTAATTTAATATTCTATTCTATATTATTTATTCATATGTTTCATGTATAATGAATGACACGGAATGTGAACTACAAACCAATTTCAGTCTTTTCT
Organism: Prochilodus magdalenae; assembly: GCA_024036415.1. Classification (NCBI taxonomy): domain Eukaryota; kingdom Metazoa; phylum Chordata; class Actinopteri; order Characiformes; family Prochilodontidae; genus Prochilodus; species Prochilodus magdalenae. Next base: position 59,767 of record JAMWET010000865.1, read on the forward strand.
CCTTTAACTTTTTATTTCAAAGGCATCTCAAACTGCTTCTGGTCTCAGCTACTCGCGGTCCCCGCCTTGACCTGTGCTCGATGTGTCCAGGTCTCGCCTCCAGTGGTACCGACGACAACACTAGTACAACTAAAGGGAAAGGCAGAGTACCAGGAGGAGCCACTCTTGTAGGCCTCAAAACAGCCTACATGGCTAGTACTAAGCTCACCAGACCAGCCCCGTGTAATGCCTCCA
>JAMWET010000865.1:65000-77500 GCA_024036415.1 Prochilodus magdalenae
GGTTTGTTTATGGATTTATTGATGTGGAAAGTGAAGTCAGATTTGCATCCTGTGTGTTTGGAAGGCGTATTTTGAAAGAAGCTGATATTTTCTGTTCCTGCTTTGTGTGTGTTTAAGGAAGGAAGTAGAGAAATAGAAGAGGAGAATTGAAGCGAATCTCCCGGTGAAATACTCTTCGCTGCCTCTGAGTGTTTTTCTCCAGGGAGTTGCTTGGCCCTGCAGGTGAGGGGCCAAATTGAATGCTGAACAGTAGGCGCTGTGAGCACAAAAACACCCCTCCGTGTTCCTTCGGGCCGAGAATAGATCAGCCCGACACAGTCTGCAGATGTGCCTTTAATGCTGCCGGCTTTTTATGATTTCATAACATCAACTATCTGTGCTTGTACAGCGTCCTATGATGTTAGTCGGGTTTCTGACTTTACTGTGAGTCTGAAACGGAACAATTCAAACGTGAATAAAACGGTGCAAATTTTGCTAAATTAATACACAAATTATCAAAAGAACAGTTGCACCCAGAAGGGGGTGTGGGGTTGCGGTGCTGTTGGGAAGGAAGATAAAGGTGACCAGGATCAATAACTGATGATAAGTTTAGACTGATATGATCAATATTTATTGAGCTACACATACAGAAGTCTGTCTCTCAGTATGGCGTCGGGCCGCCGTGTTTACTAACCCAACACGCCAGACGTCTCGGTATGGAGCTGTAGAGGTTCCTAATGGAGTCCTGTGATAATCCATCCCATGCAGCTTGAACATCCTCACACAGTTCCTGCAGATGGTGCGGTAGGGGTGGAGGTGGAGGGACACCAGGTCTTCTGGACGTGTGATGACAAACATCTCGGCGTTCATCTTGGTGCTGACCACGGTGCCTTCACACACGGATTCGTTGGGCGTCTCCACCAAGACTAAAGCGGGACTCGTCACTGAAGATGACCCGCTGCCATTCTGAGCCACTCCATGACAGTCTGGTACGACACCACTGCAGTGTTTGGTGACGGTGACGTGGTGTTAAGGACAGTCGTGGTAACGGTCTGTGGGCATGTAGTCCTGCGTGGTGCAGACATTTGCCGATGGTGCTGCACTAACAGGATGACTCATGGAGGACACCACTGCTCGCTGGATGTTCGCAATCGGTTGGCTCAGTCAGGTACAGCAATAAGGCCCGTCCGAGGAGAATTCCCTGTAGACTGGGATTGTATCCACTGCTGGTAGACCCGTATGACCGTACGCTTCCATACTCCTGCAGATTCAGCTACTTCCTTCACACTATGGTCTTTGGCCACGCCCACATGCAGTCCCTCCTTTTAGCCAATCATTAACATCTGCTGTGGAGTGTTTTCCACACATGGAACGAGACATTCCCTGCACTGTACCACCTCTTCCCAATCTACGGATCCCATCACTCGCACCCCACAGATATTTATAGCCCTGTCGTCCTCATGCAGCGCCATCTGCAGGAGCCTGTAGTTTTGTTTTCTGTCCAGGGAGCTTCTTCTGCATTATTTCAGGAATCAACATTATAAAATTTGTGTTGTTCATTTGTAAAATTCCAAAATGCTTCAACAGACCTGAAACCCTCAGATGGAAACCTGCGTAGTCTAAATAACAGTATCTGCTGAACAGCAGCTCCTAATTAAACTCACTTCCTGCCCCTGAACTAACATAGTTTACGATGCGTCATGTAAGATTCAGGCAAAGATTCCTGTCTAAATGTGCGGTAATTCCCTGATCCAGTACTCCGGGCTGCTGTTAGCGTCTGCTGAAAGCCTGTTAATGTTTACTTTTGGAACACGGAGCAGACGTGAGCACGCACGCCCCAAATTACATTAGGCCGTTCCTTGTGTGCGTTCAGCGAATGGCAAATTATTCGGAGGTGTTAACTGATGTTGATTTGACTTAATAGGCAGTAATTGCTTGTCTGGTTGCCAGGAACACGCTGTGTTGATTTCTGTGTTAAGGAGGGCATGCATAGGCATGGCTGGGTGTTTGTTCTGCATTAATCAGAGCCTTCATGGAGCTGCCGAGTCGTTTGTTCCAATAATCTATGATTCACACCAACACGTACGGCCAGCACGCAAGCCAGAGTTGCCGGTTCGCTGGTTACACTTACTGTGTATCTGCACTCGTTTTATCTGGTACAGCTACACTGGACAAAAGTTTGTGGACACCTGAACAGCACATTCATGCATACTTGGTGAACCTCTCATTCCAAAACCCTGGGAATTAATACGGAGTTGGGCCCCACTTTGCTGTTATGGTACATGGTTGTGGAGATTCACTTCCACCCAGCCATGATGTTATACTGAGGTCAGGCACTGATGTTGGGATATAAGACCTAAAAGAATTCCAGTGGTGTTGGGTGTGGTCAAGATCAGGGTTCTAGGTAAGCTTGCAGAAGGGCCATGCTGATTCAAGCTGGAGGGAGGGGCCACATGCCCCACTGGAGGTTTGATATATACTGTATATCGCCACTGTCCAAAGAAAAACAGGTATCTCCAAAATGGCAACTTTAAAAACCTCATTTCATTTGAATGGAAGTCAATGGAACCAGACGTCTTTCCAAACGGTTATGGGTAATTTCTGTTAGTCCATTCTTCCTGAAATTTCCACACAGTGTAAACAGCAGCTCATGTGATCGAATGAGGCATAAAAGTAAAAATCCACAAAAATGGAGATACATATTTCTCTTTGGACAGTGATGATATTCTCTATATATAAAAAACTTTGTACTATTATTTTTTATCATTTTTAATATTTTTTTCTTTATATTTATACATTTTCTTCTAATTATGTCATAGATCAGACCCTTTTCATATAAAATAACATGGGCAGACACATAGTAATGGAAGCCCATTCACTTGAAGAGAAAAAGGGCATACAGCATTTCAGAATTATGACTTTGTATCTCATAATTACAATCTCATTGTGATAACTTAATATCTCATAATTAAGACTTACTTATATTTGACCTAGTATCTCATAAAGTTGACCTAACCTCTCATAAACATAACTTAGCATCTTGTACATATGACTTAGGATCTCATAATTAGGACTTTCTTATAATGGATCTAATAACATTAACTTAACATCTCATAGATACACTAGCATCTCATAATTATGTCTTATCATCTCATTGTGATGACTTAGCATCTCATAATTAGGACTTACTTATAACTGACTTAGTATCTCATACAAATTTCCTAACATCTCATAGATATAACTTACATATGACTTAGTATCTCATACACATGACTGACTTAGCATCTCATAATCATGAGTTTCTTATAATTGACCTAGTATCTCATAAAAATGACCTAACATCTCTTACATACAACTTAGCATCTCATAATTATGACTTAACATCTCACAAGTAGGGCTGTCTTATAAGTGATCTAGTATCTAATAACAATGACTAAACGTCTCATAGATATGACGTAGCATCTCATAATTATGACCTATTTCTCATAATTTATTAATTATCTCATTAACATGACTTAGCACCTTATGAGATAATTATCAGTGATGTTTATCTGTTAACAAGGCTAAGGTTGCTTCCTATTTACCAGCTTCTTAATCCACCATTCCGTTCCGCCTTAAACGCTGCATCTTAAGCACCACTTAAGGTGGAATGGAATATTCGCGAAACAAGCTGGAGAATAGGAACTTCTACAGCTCCCACGTCTTTAACAGGATCCCAGAAGACAGGAGGAGACTCCTGCAGTCTGCACATTTCACTCTTCCCACTCTTGAATAACATGGAGCAGCTTCGCCCAGCGTTTGACCCTGAGGAGACTGAAGAGAGGAGCAGCTCCACCTTTATTAGCATCCCCATCCCCAACAGCGGCCTGTAAGTAGCAGCCATGCTGTGTGATTGTGTCCGTGTGTGTCGGTTGGAGCAGATCATCTTAACCTGAGAGCTCCATAGTGAGGATCAACTTTAACCTACTGTGTGTTGGTGTCCAGATGGAAAGCCAGTAGCTAGCATAGCTAACATTAGCTACTAGCATTAGCTCCATGCTAGCTAGCATAGCTAACTAAATCGTATGAGGGCAATGCTTATTTACACAGAGGCTCATTTTATTTAGTCTGTTTCCACATGTTGTGTCTGGGTGATCATTGTGGGCGTCTCTGGGTAAACCAGCCAATCAGAGCAGAGCTCATCTGATTGTTCATGAGCTCAGCAAAAAAGGGAAGACTGGTTTCATTCTAGGGGCAAATCATAGGGTGTAAACAGAGACGTGTTCTCTATAGAGGACGTGTTAACTCATCTTCACTTAGGAAATCACCAAAACATGTGTTTACCACACCCGTGCAGATGACTGTGCGGTGTTTTAACCCACCGCTGCTGATTATGGTGATTACGGAGCTCAGAAACTGCGGTGAGGAAGGAGCAGCCCCTGCTAAAGATGAGAGATCTCAACAGTGGCAGTGGAAGATAGAGAGGGAGATGGAAGAAGGGGGAGACAGGCAGGCAGCGAGGGCCTGTCTGATCCACACAGACAGTCAGCACAGCAGAGCTTTCATGTGTAGTGGGAAGAGCTGTCCAACACGTCTGAGAGGCTGACACACGCACTCTCCAGACAGACAGACAGACAGAGCCCTGTTCCAGCACTCACAAAACACAATATGTCACTCCGCCGCACCTGCCTTTTGTCGGCGTCTTCATTCTCCTCTTATCCCGCTCCGGTTCCCCCTGGATGAACGCGCTTTTTGGGCTGCTGGCAGCTTTAAGGCTTTAAGACTCTTTTGCCTGAGGGTCGTTTTGAGCGGGGCACAGCGGCTCGGAATGTTAAGCCAGAAATGGAGTTGTGATCCACTTTCTCGGCTCTTTAGGCTCTGATCTCCAGCCATCTGATCCTGACATGCCGGGCTTCTGGGGACGCTGGTAAAAGAACAGCTCCATTAAAGTGCTTTGTTTGAGTTTCACGGTTGCGGCTTTTTTAAGAGGGATCTGGTCTTAATGCCGTGCCGGGTGAGCTTCGGTGAGCTTGTAGGGGCAGCAGGGATTAGCCGACAAAGATGATTAGTCATCGATGTTGGCAGTAATGGAGGAAAAGGGGACCTGCTCTGTAATTCGGTCTTGAAGAGCACCAGTAGCAGCTGTGACTGGATTGGGCCTGTACTGGACAAGGTTCTGGATTTAGCCGCATCAGTGTTCAGAAGCTCTTGCATCAAAGAGTGGCATAGTTGGTCCAGATGTAGTGGATGCCTTCCCTGGCACAGTTCCGAGGAGAATTCCCTGTAGACTGGGATTCTAGCCACCGCTGGTAGCCCCGTATGACCGTACGCTTCCATACACCTGCAGATTCAGCTACTTCCTTCACACTATGGCCTTTGGCCACGCCCACATGCAGTTCCTCCTTTTAGCCAATCATTAACATCTGCTCTGGAGCGTTTACCACACATGGAACGAGACATTCCCTGCACCGTACCACCTCTTCCCAATCTATGGGTCCCGTCACTCACACCCCACAAGTATTTATAGCCCCAGCTCCTCGTGCAGCGCCCTCTGCAGGAGTCTGGAGTTACTACCACCTTAAACACACAAGGTGACTTATTATTTATCTGGTGAGCTTACACAAGTTTTATTTTAGCTGCCCTTGAAACGAGGCCCTGAGGACGCAGTAAAGTGTAGATCTGATGGTTTCCACATGCATTGGTCCCTGTTCTGCAGTTCTGAGAGGGATCTTAGTGGATGCTTACGATGGTAAAACATATTTGTCGTGATGCAAAACATCAGCAGAGTGAGGAAAAGGATTCTCCTTTATTTGCCGTTAAGATTAGCAACGTCAACAAGCAGCCGGCAAACGCAGCGCACAAAGAAGATTTGCATGGAATTTGTCTATGTGTGCATTTGGGCCCATTATTGCCCACATTGCTATTTGCGGATGACGATGTTTGAGCAAATTCGAAGAGCCTCAGATCCATCGGCATAGCATCAGAGGACTTAATCACGGTCATTATCCTCCATCAGGAGTCAGGAGATGTCCTCCGTCTCTCAGCGAGCGCTTTGCCGGCGGATTCTTCTGATCTTTTAAGAGGGAATGTTTCGGAGTCTGAGTTTGGTGCGCCACTTTTTTGGTTGCCACAGTTCGTCTCGCTTTGAGGCCCCTCATCCTTCCATCCATTGAGCTCATGTGACCTTCCGTTCCCCCCGCCGCACCGCCGCGGGATTATCGATCACGGCAAAGCCGCAGAGAGCGGCTGGGCGAGTGCACGTCTCCTACAATACTGCACATTTGTTTACATCGTCTGGCTCCTGTGTTATCGCTCTGGGTCTGTACGTCATTGATCGAGCAGCTGTCTCCACCGCACGTCTCACAAATTCATAACTTCATGTTCCGAGCGCAGCAGCTGCTCCCTGCTCTGAGTCCCGGGACAGTAAGGTCAGATAGAATGGAATTTTCTAAGGGGTCTTCTAATCAGAGTTACACGCTGTAAACCATAGCTGACGTAACACTAGGCCTTCTCAGGCAACGATCTAGACCGGCTCTAGATCGGGGTCCCAGGGGAGTGGTGTGAGCTGTTCCACGTACAGCACAACTCTTAACTCTCCGGCACAAAGAATGAGCTACCAAAGTCAACGATGTGGCTGAAATGTTGGTTTGGCACCTGGGGTGGACAAGTGGGTCTCAGGGTGAGGAACTGGCAACCCTGTCTACCCACCTTTAGAAACGTTTATACATATTTAAGTATGTTTACTGGATTTAAAAACAATTTTTCCTCTCATTTAGAAAAGCAACAGAACTGACCATTTCTTTTAGGTGAGGAACTGGCAACCCTGGCTACTTTCATTCAGAAACGTATATACATATTTAAGGATGTTTACTGGATTTTAAAGTTTTTTTTCTCTCATTTAGAAAAGCAACAAGATTGACTTATCCTGTTAGTTGAGGAACTGGCAACCCAGTCTACCCACTTTTAGAAACGTACATACATGTTTAAGTATGTTTACTGGATTTTAAAGCTTATTTCTTATTTAGAAATGCAACAGAATTGACCCGTCCCGTTAGGTGAGTAACTGGCAACCCTGGCTATCCACCTTTAGAAACTTATATACATATTTGAGTATGTTTTTGGATTTAAATTTTTTTTTTCTCTCATTTAGAAGTGCAACAGTATCAGCTTATCCTGTTATGTGAGGAACTGGCAACCCTGTCTATCCCTAAAGAAATGTCTATACATATTTAAGGATGTTTACTGGATTTTAAAGCTTATTTTTCATTTAGAAATTCAAAAGGATTGCCCAGTCCCATTAGGTGAGGAACAGGCAACCCTGTCGACCCACCTTTAGAAACTTATTTACATATTTAAGTATGTTTACTGGATTTCCCGTTATGTGAGGAACTGGCAACCCTGCTACCTTTATTCAGAAACGTATATACATATTTAAGTATGTTTACTGGATTTTAAAGCTTATTTCTCATTTAGAAATGCAACAGAATTGATCAGTCCTGTTAGGTGAGGAACTGGCAACCCTGGCTATCCACCTTTAGAAACTTATATACATATTTGAGTATGTTTTTGGATTAACATTTTTTTTTCTCTCATTTAGAAAAGCAACAGTATCGGCTTATCCTGTTATGTGAGGAACTGGCAACCCTGTCTACCCCTAAAGAAATGTCTATACATATTTAAGGATGTTTACTGGATTTTAAAGCTTATTTCTCATTTAGAAATTCAAAAGGATTGACCAGTCCCATTAGGTGAGGAACTGGCAACCCTGTCGACCCACCTTTAGAAACTTATATACATATTTAAGTATGTTTACTGGATTTAAAACATTTTTTTCCTCTCATTTAGAAAAGCAACAGGATTGACTTATCCTGTTAGGTGAGGAACTGGCAACCCTGGCTACCCACCTTTAGAAACGTTTATACATGTTTAAGTATGTTTACTGGATTTTAAAACATTTTTTCCTCTCATTTAGAAAAGCAACAGAACTGACCATTTATGTTAGGTGAGGAACTGGCAACCCTGGCTACTTTCATTCAGAAATGTATATACATATTTAAGGATGTTTACTGGATTTTAAAGTTTTTTTTCTCTCATTTAGAAAAGCCACAAGATTGACTTATCCTGTTAGTTGAGGAACTGGCAACCCTGGCTACCCACCTTTAGAAACTTATATACATATTTAAGTATGTTTACTGGATTTTAAAGCTTATTTCTCATTTAGAAATGCAACAGAATTGACCAGTCCCATTAGGTGAGGAACTGGCAACCCTGTCTACCCACCTTTAGAAACGTATATACATATTTAAGTATGTTTACTGATTTAAAACATTTTTTTCCTCTCATTTAGAAAAGCAACAGGATTGACTTATCCTGTTAGGTGAGGAACTGGCAACCCTATGTACCCCTAAAGAAACGTATATACATATTTAAGTATGTTTACTGGATTTAAAAGCGTATTTCTCATTTAGGAATGCAACAGGATTGGCCAGTCTGGCCTAAGGCTTCGGTTCTGGCCACCCCAGCCGCCCTTTAAGAACCATACATGCATATTTAAGAAAGTTTGCTGGATTTTAAAGTTCATTTTTCATAGAAATGTTTAAAAAAGTTCTTCGGCTGCAGAGTTCACACTTTTGAATGCAACTGAACATCTTTTCATATTTAAGAATTTATTATGCCCTGCAAAGATTGGTATCGTGGCGGGTAAAGTGATATTATATATGCCTAATATATCTTAACTTTCTTATGCTGAGATACTGAGAAACTTATTTTAGGACTGTTTTACGTATTTCAATGCAGATTTGATCCATTTAAGTGATTTTAGTAGAAAAGATTTTCTCATTATATTATTTGGCAGGTAATTTGGCTTGTTTTAAGCACATTTAAAATAAACAATCACAAAAATGGGCACCAAAAACCAGTTAAAAAAACAAAGGTCTCATAGTAAGCCTACAACAATCTTAAATTGAGAAATACAAGATATATCAATATATATATAATATGATTTTACTTGCTTTACATTGTATAAAAATCTCAGAAGGATTGGACCAATACATTAACATTATTTATCACACAGCAACAGTAAATAATCTTATATCTACTTGATCTATCTCAAAAGTCTTATATTGAAATTGTTTTAAGACTATTTTAAGACTATTTCACATTATTTTTTATTATTATTTTTATTATTTTAAGTAGTTTATATACTGGCAGATGATTTTGCTAATTTTATTAAATTTACTTGGAAACGAGTCGAATTGTCTCCTAATATAGAGGAAAAAATTGGCTCACTAAAATCACTTAGAATAAGTAAAAACAAATGCCAAAAAATAAGTTAATTTGAATAAGATCATTTTACCATAAGCCTACAGCCATCTTAAAATGTGAAATACATGATATATCAACTAAATATAATGTTTTACTTGCTTTACATTGTGTAAATGTGTGTGGACATCAGAAGGATTGGACCAATAGAAAATCCCAAAATGCCTTGAATGAAATCTCTCTGCATAAAGAACTGAAAGAAAAAAATATTTTTACCCGCAACTGTAAAAATCATTTAAAAAATTCACATATTTAACCTTCAAATGGGAGCGTAGATGTAAATTAAATGTCAATTTTATAAAATAATAATTATAAAAAAAAGCCAAATCATCATCATCTCCACATTTACTTCATGTTACAAAGTTTTACTTTTACTACATGGTAAAAAAATCTCATGGCATAGATAATGTCTCTCAATTTAAGATTCCTTTAGGCCGGTTTTAAGTCTATGTATTTCTAGATGATTTTTGACTTAAGTAATTATAGTAAGCCCCTTTTTTTTCCCACTATACTGATGCAAGACAAATTCCATGCAAATCTTCTTTGTGCGCTGCGTTTGCCGGCTGCTTGTTGACGCTGCTAATCTTAACGGCAAATAAAGGAGAATCCTTTTCCTCACTCTGCTGATGTTTAGCATCACGACAAATATGTTTTACCATCGTAAACATCCACTAAGATCCTTCTCCGAACTGCAGAACAGGGACCAATGCATGTGGAAACCATCAGATCTACACTTCAAGGGCAGCTAAAATAAAACTTGTGTAAGCTCACCAGATAAATAATGAATCACCTTGTGTGTTTAAGGTGGTAGTAACTCCAGGCTCCTGCAGAGGGCGCTACATAAGACGATAGGGCTATAAATACCTGTGGGCTGTGAGTGACGGGATCCATAGATTGGGAAGAGGTGCTACAGTGCAGGGAATGTCTCGTTCCATGTGTTGAAAACGCTCCAGAGCAGATGTTAATGATTGGCTAAAAGGAGGGACTAAGCATTTGGGCGTGGCCAAAGACCATAGTGTGAAGGAAGTAGCTGAATCTGCAGGTGTATGGAAGCGTACGGTCATACGGGTCTACCAGCAGTGGATAAAATCCCAGTCTACAGGGAATTCTCCTCGGAACTGTGCCAGGGAAGGCATCCACCAAATCTGGACCAACTATGCCACTCCTTGATGCAAGAGCTTCTGAACACTGATGCGGCCTACATCCAGAACCTTGTCCAGTACATGCCAAATCCAGTCACAGCTGCTACTGGTGCTCTTCAAGACCGAATTACAGAGCAGCCATCATCGATGACTAATCATCTTTGTCGGCTAATCCCTGCTGGCCTTATAAACTCACTAGTTTACCATAGCTCACCATATGGCCCAAAATTAGATTCTGAGTTCTTCTACCTGGAACGGTTCAGTGGGATGACCACACTGTTCCTAAGAGTAAGAAGAATGAACAGCACACAAGCAATTACAGCAGCTCTTTGTAAACTATGCTGCGGTCATATTTTACGGCTGAACATGAACTACTTAGGGAGTGGGGCATATGCATGACGGACCCTGGGGACTCTTATGCTGACCCCTGCTGGCCCACTTCCATTAATCACCCCAACCAGCATCATCCTATTTCAGCCTCCTGCTGGCCTCTCGGAAGACAATAACCAGGGCTTTACGATCGGACTGCAGGCTTACGAAGCTCTCGTTGTCCAATGACGTGTTTGGTGCCTGAGATTTTGGGGCTAATGTTTTTAGCAAACAGCTGATGGAGATGTGCAGACGATAGCTTAGCATCTTGGAGACCCCATCCCTAAATCACCAAGCCTCAAACCCATAGGAGCCAGGCCCGGTTCACCTTATTATGAGGGATCAGTTATAAGACTCTACAAAGATCCATCTAATTATGATAAAAAGGTCACATGACATCAAATACCGGTAACCTACGTCTGAACGGCCACTCCATAACTTGTATTTCATCTTTTTGTTCTAGATAAGTGGTCAGAATCGGTTCTATGTATTACAGAACATGTTATCAAAGCATTAGGCTGTTATATGAGGCCACATGTTCACAAATTCACCTAATGTCATGTGACTGCATCCAGGATGTTTGGTATAGGTCACTTGAGGACTCCATGGATACATTCAGAATGGCACACTGCTATGCCGCACACTGTATACTACAGTAGTGTGTACTGCACACTGTATTAGCCCCCCCTGTGTGTGGTATACAGTACAGTAACAAGTTCAGACCTACCGTGTAGTATACTAATACAGTCACATGACCAGTTACCTCACATTTACCTCAGAGCTGTTATTACTGTATCCACTGTTTAGAGCTAGCTGCTGCTAACGCTGCTCAGTTCACCTGAGATACGGTTAGCCTAGCGGTTAGCTCCCCTCGGCTACTTCACTCTAAAACTGATCCTCTAAAGTGAGTTCATCTTTTATTAATCTTCAGACCTGCATATTTAACTTTCTGAGGCTCATTCTGACGAACACACACCCCACTACAATCACTACACCCACATTTACCTCAGAGCTGTTATTACTGTATCCACTGTTTAGAGCTAGCTGCTGCTAACGCTGCTCAGTTTACCTGAGATACGATTAGCCTAGCTGTTAGCCATCCTCTGCTATTTTTATTTCTATGCCTCATTTGAACGCAGCAGCTGCTGTTTACGTTGTGCGAAAGTCTCATGATGAATGGACCAACAGAAATGACCCAGACATTGCTTGAAAAGACGTCTGGTTCTATTGACTTACATTAAAATTAAATGAGGTTTTGGGCCTCCCTTGTAAAGCTGCCATTTGGGAGATACATATGCAATACTATGGGATGTATAGCATGTATGATCTACATGGGTGTATTCAGTTATATATATGATCCATATATTATTGATATATGTCCAATATTTGGTATTTATGGTGCTTATATCTAGATATTGTTTGAATATATACAGAGTAGGGATTTTAAGCCCCACCCACAATATAAGTTTCCATGACATGTTGGTGTTATAGATGTGTGGAGAACCTGTGTATTTAAAGTATAGGTTCTAGGTTCTAAGGTTCTTTTGTAACCTTTATAGGTTCTTTACACTCACTGGCTCTCAAAAGACCCCTGTGTGCCTCCTTCCAGGAGCGATGTTGAGCCGTGTCCAGGTTCTATATTGTGTATAAGGAGTTGGGAGAATGGATGGATGGTTGACTGACGGATCAACGCTGGACTCGACGCCAGAT
>JAMWET010000865.1:80000-100000 GCA_024036415.1 Prochilodus magdalenae
GAGAAAGTCCACCAATCAGTTGGAGGCCTAAAGCTAAAGCGCAGTTGGGTTAGGCAGAGGGACAGTCATCCAAAGCACACAACTGAGTCCAAATCCTGACCTGAATCCCACGAAGCTGCTGGGGCAGTTAATGCTAGAACCCCCAACCGCTGTGGCCCAAATGAAAACAATTCTGCAAAAAGGAGTCTCCAGAACTTTCCCTTATCTGTAAAAGATTTGATTGTGGGTGTTACTGCCAGTAGTGACACAACCAGTTATTAGGTTTAGGGGGCCATTACTTTTTCACACCACAGTATAAACACAAATGCATCATAAACTGGCTGCCGCCTGGCACCCCTAGTGGTCTGCCCCCAGCTGCCCTGCCCACTCGGTACTCCAAGAGTTATCAGTTTGTTACTCCTCGAGTCTGTTTCTTATGAGAACAGCAGATTAGGTTTAAGACCCGGAGTGCCGGAGCTCAGTGGAAGCTTGTGTACAGATGCTGGAGCAAGTCCTTTTTGCTTGTCTACAGTTGTTATAGGACTCACTGATCTTATTTGTTCATAAGCTGAAAGCAAGTTAAGCTTACAGTTCCACCATAACTCATCCTTTCTTCCCACACGAGAGGATGGAACACTTAAACACCGCCAACTGCAGACAACGCATAACGTCTTCCAAGTCTGCTCCTTTCAGAGCTGATCGAGTAGAGAAGCCCGGAGGGCAGGGTTTAGGGAGCAATGCCCCACCATCCAATCATCATGCCCCACCTACATGCTGCCCTCAGATAGGGCTAACCTGCATGCTGCCATCAGACGGAGCTAACCTGCATGCTGCCATCAGACAGAGCTAACCTGCATGCTGCCATCAGATAGAGCTAACCTACATGCTGCCATCAGATAGAGCTAACCTACATGCTGCCATCAGACAGAGCTAACCTGCATGCTGCCATCAGATAGAGCTAACCTACATGCTGCCATCAGATAGGGCTAACCTACATGCTGCCATCAGATAGAGCTAACCTACATGCTGCCATCAGATAGAGCTAACCTACATGCTGCCATCAGATAGAGCTAACCTGCATGCTGCCATCAGATAGAGCTAACCTGCATGCTGCCATCAGATAGAGCTAACCTACATGCTGCCATCAGATAGAGCTAACCTACATGCTGCCATCAGATAGAGCTATTTTTGGACATATTTAAAGCTAACCTGGTTCCATGTGTCTGTTTATTCCTATATGTTAATACTGAAGGCAAATTATGAATAGGTGAGCCTCAGGCCACCGAGCTGAAATAGTAGTGGCAATGCTGACGCACATGTTACTGCTTTTGCTCTCCTTCTCCGCAACGTTCTAAAAGCTCTTCGGCGTGCGCATAGTTTTTGGGAGCTCGTGGTGAGTGAGCGTAGCTGCTTGGGTCCGGCCCTGGGGTCACTTTGTTGCCAGGATACTCTTTCGCTCCCTTCCCGGAGTGGCGAACCGCAGGAGCTAATGAACGCAAATGAAACTAATATCGCCGCTTCCTCGGCGCGCGCCTCCCGCGATAATGAAAGAAATGATATTGGCGTAATTCGCTAATGAATAATGTATCTCACTGTTAGCCCTAAATGAAATTAATGGCGAACCGAAGATGGACTGTTCCAGCGGAGACGAATAAATGAATAATCTGCTCTCTAATTAGCTTCCAAATGAGGTAATTGAATGAAAATTGGGCTGGAATTGACATGACGGTGTCATCAATTAATGCTGGATATCAAAATATTTATCATCAGCACAGTTGGGCCGAGCAAAGAGAGAGCACACTCAAAACACGGAGCCGCTGGATTAGTGCGTCTCGCAGTAGGCCTGCCTTTCACCTGATTGGCTGAAGCATCCCTACCCCGACTTTGCTTTGTGAACACGAACGGCCGCTGCGTGAGCGCTCATTTCCATCTTTGGAGCATCCTCATTAATGATGCATGCGTATCCTTGATTAAACAGCATTTAAACTCAGCAAGCAAGCCCACCCCATCCGCTGTTGATTAAGTCGTTGAGTGTCAACATCGCGTCCCTGAATTTGAAAGCGGGCAAACATAATCACCGGCATGTCTGATGAGCATCCTCAGCATCCCCATTCGTTTACTGAACCCTGTGCATGATGATCCCGGGCTTGGGTTAAGCCGGTGGTTACGTGATTTGATATCCACTGTATACCTGCATGGTAAACACTAGAAACTGCATATAATGCACATATGAGACTGACATATACAATTATCGTCCGAAGAGGATCTGCACCAGAAGGAGGTGTGGGATTGGGAACACTGTTGGGAAGGAAGATAAAGGTGACCAGGATCAATAACTGATGATAAATTTAGACTGATATGATCAATATTTATTGAGCTACACATACAGAAGTCTGTCTCTCAGTATGGCGTCGGGCCGCCGTGTTTGCTAACCCAACAAGCCAGACGTCTCGGTATGGAGCTGTAGAGGTTCCTAATGGTGTCCTGTAATAATCCATCCCATGCAGCTTGAACATCCTCACACAGTTCCTGCAGATGGTGCGGTAGGGGTGGAGGTGGAGTGACACCAGGCCTTCTGGACGTGTGACGACAAACCGTTCATCTTGGTGCTGACCACGGTGCCTCCACACACGGATTCGTTGGGCGTCTCCACCAAGACTAAAGTGGGACTCGTCACTGAAGATGACCCGCTGCCATTCTGAGTCACTCCATGACAGTCTGGTACGACACCACTGCAGTCTTTGGTGACGGTGACGTGGTGTTAAGGACAGTTGTGGTAACGGTCTGCGTGCATTGTGCTGGCACTAATAGGATGACTCATGGACGTATCACTGATCGCTGACCATCCTCAATCGTGGCTGTTTGGTCAGTCAGGTACAGCTACGAGGCCCATTCTTGCTTATGCTGCATGTGCGGCCTAGCGTGGAACTTGAACCATTTGTATGTCACAGTCCAACAAGTCTACCAGCAGTGGCAAAAATCCCAGTCTACCGGAAACTCTCCTCGGAACCGTGCCAGAGAAGGCGTCCATCAAATCTGGCCCAATTGGTCAGTTCTTTGATGCAGGAGTGGCTGGACATCTCCCAAGTTTTGACTGAATTCTGTTTGATTAGATTCATCCACTCAGAGAAGAGGACGGAAGCACGGCCCATGCTACAAAATGCTCTTCCTAATGTTGCAGTTACACATTTCCACCAGAGAGGGCTCCAAATCCCAGAATCTTGTATGATGGAGCTTTACATTAATGAAGTACAAGACGTTACGTACGGTAGACCTTGTGACCAAGTGAAAAGACCAACTACAGTGTCAGCTTCCTGCTAGTCCCCCCTACACTGCTGTGGCTGTTCTTACAACAGTATCAGTTCTCCTGTATCAGTTTGAGCCAGAGTCCAAACTTGAAAGTCCGGTAGAACAAAGACATAGACTTTGTAAGCTAGATTGGAGCAGGACATTTCAGTGTGGTCAGTTTTTACTGTCCGAGGTCTCGGTGCCTTGTGTGGGCATGCCGAACTCTTTGCTACCTAACACTCTGAAAGAAAGGGATTGGAGAATCGTAATAGGTCCCCTATAGTTGGAGATATTTGAGTCACTAGGGGGCGCAGGAAGCGGTTGCCACACGGTCAGGTTTTGCAGGCTTGTCCTGCTGACTGTGAGCAGCCCATACAGGTCAGTGCCTGCGCTTGTGGTTTGGCCATTCAGGTGGCTGTAATATGCCCACTCTACTTGAGGCTAGATTACACCACCGGGGAAGAAGAGAGCTACGTCAGGGAAGAAAGCATAGCCAAAAGGGAACGTCAGCCAAGTGTTCTCATTGGCCAGCCTACACTAATCTCCGGCTCCCTCGTTCCAGAGAGAGAGGCGGCCTTGTGTGCACAGCTGCAGGCCTGGCGCACCAGCAGCGAGAGCTGGAGGCGGAGAAGATGATCAGTGACAGCTAATCCCGGGCTGGTGTTCAGGCCGCTGGGCCGCGGGAAGCGTCTCGCAGGCCTAGCAGAAAGGCGCACTCTCAGCTTTGCCCTGTGAGTCAGCAGGAATCCCCCCCACCTGCCTGCTTTGGCTGGCTGCCTGCTTGGCCTGGCTGGCTGACGGCTTGATTCCAGCATGCTTATGCTGGTATATACCTTGAGAGGGCATCTGGCTCATGTGTTATTTGCTGGGTTCTTTTTTTGTTTGGTCTTTGTTGCTGTTGTACTGAATTATTCATGGCTGTGTGTTTTGTTGTTTACTGTGGTTCATGCTGAGATGAGGAGATGAGAGAGTGTAAAAGAGAGAGAGATGGAGAGAGAGATGGAGTTATATGCCCTTGCTGAAAGCCTGTGTCGTTTAACCTTGCCGCGTGCGGCGCTGAGCGGGCTGGTATCCGCGCTCAAAGCGCGCTCAAAGCAGGTCCACTGCATCCTCAAAGAGATACGACCCCATCATAGATCAGTCCTAGAAGCTGGTTTAGCTGGTCTTCTGCTTCTTCTCACCACCCAAACACATTCAGTGGTGTTGAGGTTCTTCTGCACTCTGGGGTGGTCAGTCCACTGTTCTGAGAACAGCAGCAGCTTGAATGTTGGATGTCTGTATCTCCTTTTCTCAGGGAGGAGCTGCTTGAACAGTTACACCTCCTTTCAGACCTCCATAGCGTTGAGGTGCCCTCTCACACCGGAAGAGAATGAACAGGAACACCTGTGGATGTTCTCGGATCTGAAGCAGGAGTGGAGCTTGACGTTCTCCTCTCTCTCTCAAAGACGAAAGCTTTAGGTCCTGTTTGTCCAAGGGCATCACTTTTGATGGTGCTCCAGGTCTTCCAGGTGGTTGTTAGGAGGCCCGTTTTCTCTACATCTGTAAGTACTTTTGAATCCTTCAGGTTTTTGATTTAGGTTCCTCTGGCTTTCTTATGCCAAGTCAAGTCAACATTCATTTATATAGCGCTTTTTACAACAGATGTTGTCACAAAGCAGCTTTACAAAGAATCTGGTGTTCGAGCCCCCAGTGAGCAAGCCGAGGGCCACAGAGGCAAGGAGAACCTCCCTTAGTTAGGAAGGAAGAAACCTCGAGAGGAACCAAGACTCAAAAGGGGAACCCATCCTCTTGGGGTCAACACCAGATACAGGACAGCACAAGAAAGCAGAGTGTAATGTTTGTAGGGTAGAATAATAAATGTCTGATTAGTCTGTAATTATGTTGCTGGATCATCGGACGGGTCAGCAGGACACAGGCCAAGCCTCCACAGTGCAGGTCACCCAGGAGCTCCATGGTGGTTAAAAGCATCAGTGGCTCCCAGACAGAGCAGATGTAGCAACAGCATCAGCCCGCACAGGATGGGCAGCAGTTCAGCTCAGACAGAGAGATCAGACAGGCTGTTAGCTCTGACAGAAGACCTGAACACACTATACGGTGTTAACAGAGTGCAGCAGTGACTCCGGCAGGCCTGGCTCTTACAGCAAGACTAACAGGGAGAGCCAGAAGGTCACAGAGACATGAGGGGTCCCTGAGAAGTCGGCGCCCCTCTGCTCCACCGTCAACACACCTGAGTGAACATGAAGAGCAGCGGGACCACCGCACCAACACTCCCAGCTTACCCAACACTCTCTGTCAGTGGACCCCTAGATCTGCACCTCTTACCTAGCAGAAACACTCACTACCACACGCTCCACTGAGCAGGTAGGGTTACCCAACACTCTCTGTCATTGGACCCCTAGATCTGCACCTCTTACCTAGCAGGAACACTCACTACCACACACTCCACTGAACAGGTAGTGTTACCCAACACTCTCTGTCATTGGACCCCTAGACCTCCACCTCTTACCTAGCAGAAACACTCACTTCCACACACTCCACTGAACAAGTAGGGTTACCAAGCACTTTCTGTCAGTGAACCCCTAGATCTGCACCTCTTACCTAGCAGAAACACTCACTACCACACACTCCACTGAACAGGTAGGGTTACCCAACACTCTGTCAGTGGACCCCTAGATCTGCACCTCTTACCTAGCAGAAACACTCACTACCACACACTCCACTGAACAGGTAGGGTTACCCAACACTCTCTGTCAGTGGACCCCTAGATCTGCACCTCTTACCTAGCAGAAACACTCACTACCACACGCTCCACTGAACAGGTAGGGTTACCCAACACTCTCTGTCAGTGGACCCCTAGATCTGCACCTCTTACCTAGCAGAAACACTCACTACCACACGCTCCACTGAACAGGTAGGTTTACCCAACACTCTCTGTCAGTGGACCCCTAGATCTGCACCTCTTACCTAGCAGAAACACTCACTACCACACGCTCCACTGAACAGGTAGGGTTACCCAACACTCTGTCAGTGGACCCCTAGATCTGCACCTCTTACCTAGCAGAAACACTCACTACCACACACTCCACTGAACAGGTAGGGTTACCCAACACTCTCCGTCAGTGGACCCCTAGATCTGCACCTCTTACCTAGCTGGAACACTCACTACCACACGCTCCACTGAACAGGTAGGGTTACCCAACACTCTCTGTCAGTGGACCCCTAGATCTGCACCTCTTACCTAGCAGAAACACTCACTACCACACGCTCCACTGAACAGGTAGGGTTACCCAACACTCTCTGTCAGTGGACCCCTAGATCTGCACCTCTTACCTAGCAGAAACACTCACTACCACACGCTCCACTGAACAGGTAGGGTTACCCAACACTCTCTGTCAGTGGACCCCTAGACCTGCACTTCTTACCTAGCAGGAACACTCACTACCACACGCTCCACTGAACAGGTAGTGTTACCCAACACTCTCTCTCAGTGGACCCCTAGACCTGCCCCTTCTTTCTATCAGAAAGAAAAGACTAATTACCAAAAGCTTGACTAAACAGGTAGGTTTTAAGCTTGGACTTAAAGACTGAGGCTGTGTCTGAGTCCTGAACACTGACAGTGGTATCTTGGGGGCCTTGTAGAAAACTCTGCCCCCACCTTTGTTAATTCTAGCATAGAAACACTTTGAGACATTAGGTCACGTGACACTCCAGTGAGGTAAGTAGTAGCGAGGCCGTTTAGAGCTTTATAAGTCAGGAGGAGAGGTTTATACTCAATACAGAATTTAACTGGTAACCAGTGTAAGTTAGATGCGAAAGGTCTAATACTGAATTAAATAAGCCCCCTGAACTAGAAATAAGACCCCCCTGTGATGTTCTGGGGGTGTTTTAAGTACGTAGGATTGAGTTCTTTGGTGGAGGTAACAGTCGGCGGACCCAGCGGTGGACCGCCAGGTTTTGCCTGTTGCTTATCATCATCTTACCAAGAAACATGACATTCCTATCCCGGTATTCCTAGATGACAGTTCTGGCATTCACAGGGTGTGACTGATTGGCATGATGAGCATTCAGGAGCATTCACACATCTGGACTAGCCCTGCAAATGCCCCAGAGTGGAATCCTCTTGAAGATCTGTGGGACTCTAGAAGAACCAGTTCCAGTTCAAGGATGGCATCCATCAAATCTGGCCTGACTGACCAGTTCTTTGGTGTAAGAGGGTCTGAACACTGATGTGGCTACATCCAGAAACTCATCCAGGACATGTCAAATCCAATCCCAGCTGTTATTGGTGTTCTTGGAGGTATTACACGCTATCAGGTACATTTCAGTCACAGGGGACGCCTGTTATGTCGGGTGAGCTTTCTCATGGGTCTGAAAGATTCTGAAAGACTTCAGAATGGCGTGTTCCTTTATACCTGTGCAGATCAAGCTACTTGATTGATTTTCACTAGACACTTGAATAACTTTCACTCATTTCAACTCGTCCCACTGTACCTCTTTTCACTTCCAACAGCTTTATTAACCTGAGGCCTTGAGTTATTCCCTCTTGAACTTACCTTCCTCTCACTGAACGCTCCTCTCACCTCCTACGCCAATTAGATTCTGATCAAAAGACCCATCACAGGCCATGGAGAAATATTAGCCTCTGGATAATCACTTTAGATTTCATCTACCTCACCGTCAGCTGGCTGTGCTTAGCGTCTGACTGACAGAGTGCCCGGCTCGGTTCTGTAGGGATGGCTTAAGTGTGGCTTTAGACAGCTTTGTATGAGTCTTCGCTGTTGCTTTGCCGATGCTTTCATTGTAGCACAGCCTCTGAACTCATCCATGCGACTTGAAAAGGCTATTTAGCATTAGCATCAGTTCATTTCAGAGGGGTTTACTTGTTGGTGCATGTACTTTTAAGTACAGTGAGATCCCAAGTCCAAAATAGAAAACTGGAATTTTTTAAAATAAAATAAATGTAAGCCTGGAAATAAACAAAACAAGCCTCTAAGGGTATATGATGCAGACCACATAGCATCTGGTGCTCCCCTGGTAGCATCTGGTGCTCCCCTGGTAGCATCTGGTGCTCCCCTGGTCGCATCTGGTGCTCCCCTGGTAGTATCTGGTGCTGACGTGATAGTATCTGTTTCTCACCAAGTAGTATGTGGGCTCACCTGGTAACATCCGGTCTTTGCCTGGTAGTATCTGGTGTTAACCTTGTAGTATCTGGTGCTTATTACATAGTATATGGCACATTCCTAATTGTATCAGGTGTTCACCACATAGTATCAGGTGCTCACTACAAAGTATCTGGTGCTCACCATATAGTATCTGATCTGCACCATGTAATATCTGGTTCTCATCTGGTAGTGTCCCTTTCAAAAATCAGGGTACTCACCTCATCTGATGCATACCTGGTAGTATCTTGTGCTCACTATATAGTATCAAGTGTCTACCTAATTGTATTTGGTGCTCACCCACCACACAATATCTAGGGTGCACCACGTAGTATCTGGTTCCTTATCTGGTAGTGTTCCCTTCATGAATCTGGTGCTTACTTGGTAGTATCTGATGCATACCTGGTAGTATCTTGTGCTCACCTGATGGTATCCAGAGTTAACCTGGTACTATATGGTGCTTACCTTATATTGTCTGGTGCTCACCTAGTAGTACCTGTACTAGTATCTACACACCCTTACACCAAAGGTGCTTATCTAATTAGATCTGGTGCTCGCCACATAATATCTGGTGTGCACCACATAGTATCTGGTGTACCCTTCATGCATCGGCTTACTCACCTGGTAGTATCAGGTGTTCACCATGTAGTATCTGCCAGTGAGATGGAATATCAACCCATGACGGTCATGCTAAACTTGATGCACATCACATAGTATCTGGTGCTCTCCTGGTAAGATCTGGTGCTCACCATATAGTATGTGGACTCACCTGATAGCATCTGGTGTTAACCTAGTAGTATGTGGTGTATATTACATAGGCTCTGGCACTTTCCTAAATGTATCAGGTGCTTACCTAATTGCATCTGGTGCTTACCACATAGTATCTGGTTCTCCTCTGGTGATCGTCATGTTGTAACTGGCAGTGAAATGGAATATCCACCCATGGCGGTCATGCTAAACTTGATGCACATCACATAGTATCTGGTGCTCTCCTGGTAAGATCTGGTGCTCACCATATAGTACGTGGGCTCACCTGATAGTATCTGGTGTTAACCTAGTAGTGTGGTGCTTATTACATAGGCTCTGGCACTTTCCTAAATGTATCAGGTGCTTACCTTATTGCATCTGGTGCTCACCACATAGTATCTGGTTCTCCTCTGGTGATCGTCATGTTGTAACTGGCAGTGAAATGGAATATCCACCCATGGCGGTCATGCTAAACTTGATGCACATCACATAGTATCTGGTGCTCTCCTGGTAAGATCTGGTGCTCACCATATAGTACGTGGGCTCACCTGATAGTATCTGGTGTTAACCTAGTAGTGTGGTGCTTATTACATAGGCTCTGGCACTTTCCTAAATGTATCAGGTGCTTACCTTATTGCATCTGGTGCTCACCACATTGTATCTGGTTCTCCTCTGGTAGTATCCCCTTCAGGAATCGGGGGGCTCCCGATCTGGTGATCGTCATGTAGTAACTGGCAGTGAAATGGAATATCCACCCATAACGGTCATGCTAAATGAGGTACAGTAGCAGAGGGACCACTTAGCCAGGCTTTACGTATACGACATGCTAGCGCAGCAGGCCAAAGCTAACACCAGCAGTGGGCAGGCAGGGTGATATTTCACTACCTTCTAGCAGTTCACTATAGGTTGTGGTTTCCATTAAACGCTCCATTAGCATTCATTTGTTTAAACTGGCCCTGCGATTGATCGTTTAGGCCAATCCTGACTGCGAGGACTTCGTTCCTCTGTGCATTGCATTCAATGGAATCAATTTGTTTATTGTTCCGCTCGCTTCTCTCTCTAACCCTCTCTTTATCTCCCTCTCCTCCCCGTGCACATGTACAGATCATCCACTTGAAATGTAATTTCTGCCGCATGAGGGGCCTTGTCTGCATCTGTCCGCCTGGTGTGGAGAAAGTGGCCAGGCAGAGGTCAGCGCTGACAGTTTAATACGTTTTGACCCGCAGTCGCTCGCTCGAGTCTCCCAGTTCCACTCAGCCATTTAATTAATCAGAGGCTCCAGGAGGGTACGGGCGATGCTGGGGAAGTAGCACGGCCGGGGGCCAGAGAGGAAAGTGACCCGATTCATTCCCCTCTCATTTGTGCCCTAATTAAAGCCGCTCTAACCGACCTCGCCGCCGAACCTGAGAGTGGGTTTTAATTGGAGAAGTGCAGCTGCATGATCCCGGTTCAAAAAGCACTGTGAAGGCACTGACTCTGATTGTGTACTGTGTGCTGTAAGTAGCGTGTTGGTGTACAGTAACTCAGTAAGTGTAATGTGTTAGTGTGCTGTAAGTAGTGTGTCGGTGTACAGTAACTCAGTAAGTGTAGTGTGTTAGTGTGCTGTAAGTAGCGTGTCGGTGTACAGTAACTCAGTAAGTGTAATGCGTTAGTGTACTGTAAGTAGTGTGTTGGTGTACAGTAACTCAGTAAGTGTAATGTGTTAGTGTGCTGTAAGTAGCGTGTTGGTGTACAGTAACTCAGTAAGTGTAATGTGTTAGTGTGCTGTAAGTAGTGTGTCGGTGTACAGTAACTCAGTAAGTGTAATGTGTTAGTGTGCTGTAAGTAGTGTGTTGGTGTACAGTAACTCAGTAAGTGTAATGCGTTAGTGTGCTGTGAGTAGCGTGTCGGTGTACAGTAACTCAGTAAGTATAATGCGTTAGTGTGCTGTAAGTAGTGTGTTGTTGTACAGTAACTCAGTAAGTGTAATGCGTTAGTGTGCTGTAAGTAGTGTGTTGTTGTACAGTAACTCAGTAAGTGTAATGTGTTAGTGTGCTGTAAGTAGTGTGTTGTTGTACAGTAGCTCAGTAAGTGTAATGTGTTAGTGTGCTGTAAGTAGTGTGTTGTGTTAGTGTGCTGTAAGTTGGTGTTGGCGTACAGTAACTCAGTAAGTGTAATGTGTTAGTGTGCTGTAAGTAGCGTGTTGGTGTACAGTAACTCAGTAAGTGTAATGTGTTAGTGTGCTGTAAGTAGCGTGTTGGTGTACAGTAACTCAGTAAGTGTAATGTGTTAGTGTGCTGTAAGTAGCGTGTTGGTGTACAGTAACTCAGTAAGTGTAATGTGTTAGTGTGCTGTAAGTAGCGTGCCGGTGTACAGTAACTCAGTAAGTGTAATGTGTTAGTGTGCTGTAAGTAGTGTGTTGGTGTACAGTAACTCAGTAAGTGTAATGCGTTAGTGTGCTGTAAGTAGCGTGTCTGTGTACAGTAACTCAGTAAGTGTAATGTGTTAGTGTGCTGTAAGTAGTGTGTTGGTGTACAGTAACTCAGTAAGTGTAATGTGTTAGTGTGCTGTAAGTAGCGTGTCGGTGTACAGTAACTCAGTAAGTGTAATGCGTTAGTGTGCTGTAAGTAGTGTGTCGGTGTACAGTAACTCAGTAAGTGTAATGTGTTAGTGTACTGTAAGTAGCGTGTTGGTGTACAGTAACTCAGTAAGTGTAATGCGTTAGTGTACTGTAAGTAGCGTGTTGGTGTGCAGTAACTCAGTAAGTGTAATGCGTTAGTGTGCTGTAAGTAGTGTGTCGGTGTACAGTAACTCAGTAAGTGTAATGTGTTAGTGTGCTGTAAGTAGCGTGTCGGTGTACAGTAACTCAGTAAGTGTAATGCGTTAGTGTACTGTAAGTAGCGTGTTGGTGTGCAGTAACTCAGTAAGTGTAATGTGTTAGTGTACTGTAAGTAGCGTGTTGGTGTGCAGTAACTCAGTAAGTGTAATGTGTTAGTGTGCTGTAAGTAGTGTGTTGGTGTACAGTAACTCAGTAAGTGTAATGTGTTAGTGTGCTGTAAGTAGCGTGTTGGTGTACAGTAACTCAGTAAGTGTAATGTGTTAGTGTGCTGTAAGTAGTGTGTTGGTGTACAGTAACTCAGTAAGTGTAATGTGTTAGTGTGCTGTAAGTAGTGTGTTGGTGTACAGTAACTCAGTAAGTGTAATGTGTTAGTGTGCTGTAAGTAGTGTGTTGGTGTACAGTAACTCAGTAAGTGTAATGTGTTAGTGTGCTGTAAGTAGTGTGTTGGTGTACAGTAACTCAGTAAGTGTAAGTGTAATCCTGGTCACCTTTATCCTTCTTTCCAACAGCACTGCTCTCCCACACCTCCTTCTGGGTGCTGATTTATATATATGAAGATTACACTGTCTAAACAGTTCTTCTTCACTGCCAGAGCATGAAGGGAGCTCTTTGCAGACCGGTTGATCCCGGTGTAATCTCTGTTCTCCGGGGTCTAGCACGAGTGTTGGAGGGATTTGGGGGGAGCAGAGCAGACGAGGGGTTAATAGATACCATTCTTTCCATACACACGTCAGTGGAAAGAGAAGAGGAGCAAACGAATGAGCAAATGCTGATATTTCCTGCTCAGTGGAATTACTGGAATTACGGGGGAGCTGAGGGGGAATTACCTGTTCTCCATCAAGGCCCTGAAAGCCTGCTCTGCAGTTGTTGAGGGATTATTTTTTTTGGTTTGTTTTTGCTCCCAATAATGGCTCGTTGGGACGCGTGTTGGAAATAGTGATGTGGAATTGTTCTACAGGGTGTGACAGGAATGCCGACATCCAATGAGCAGTGGTGTCCTCCATGAGTGGCCCTGTTAGTGCAGCACCATTGGCAGACGGCTGCACCACTACACTACATGCACACAGATCGTCACGACGACTGGAATGAACTCGGTTGAAAAGTACTCGCCCGTCTACTGTACTTCTGCTCGACCGCCAGACACCGCTTCGCACTTAGTGCAGACGTCCAAGCACAAATTCAGTGTGGGTTTCACTTACACTCGTCTGTTAGTCTTGCCCTCCTCCCGTGTCTTTTGTTTTTCACAGAGTCCCATTCATTTTCTCCCCCATTCAAATCCTACTATCTCTTTTTAACCTACAGCCACCAAACTGCAAGTACTCACTCAGGACAGTGCACCACACTCTATTCCATGGCCATACAGACCTGCACTCCTCTATGTGTTGTTTATTCATCCTTTGTTCCTCCCATAGTCTCCCATTCATTTCCATTTCCATTCAAACCCTATAGTTCTCTTTAACCTGCAGCCACCAAACTGCATGTACTCACTCAGGACAGATCCCCAAACTGTGATCCACAGACATCTAATCCACTAACCTGCACTCCTCTATGTGTCGTTTATTCATCCCTCGTTCCTCCCATAGACTCCCATTCATTTCTATCCCCATTCAAACCCTATGGTTTCCTTTAACCTACAGCCACCAAACTGCATGTACTCACTCAGGTGAGATCCCCAAACTCTAATCCACAGACATCTAATCCACTGACCTGCACTCCTCTATGTGTCGTTTATTCATCCTTTATTCCTCCCATAGACTCCCTATTCATTTCTATCCCTATTCAAATTGCGCTCCACACCTACTTTAGCCGTATAATACTGTTCTGTTGTTGGTTGGAATGCAGGAGCAGGAATGTTGGAATCCGATAAAGACAGCAGCATACTCTCAACTGGAAGCTGTTGTCTGTCCAGGAGCCTGTAGGGGTCAGTGTACCGTGTGTGGAGAAGCCTGAACTGCGCAGAATCCTATGGGAAGGGAGGTGGAGGAGGCAATCTTGGGCCATTTTTAAATGTCTCTCTGAAGGTCAGGTTTAGCAATTCAATTGGGGGTCCGGCAGAGTTCGGAACTCCAGAGATAAGGGCATGGGACTCGTAAGGTCAGCTCGGAGAGGAATCCTTTGTGATCGCGGTCAACTTTTGTTCTGTTATGAGCTCCATCCAAGCACGCTAACCGAGGGCCAGAGGTCAGAGGTCATTAGAAAAAACGGATAGATATTTTTTTGGAGTGCCGTGGGAGACGCTTGCCAGGAGAGAGTGTATATATACACAGCTCACGGACCAAGCAAGGCACCACCGGTCTATCTGGATGGATGGCTGACATCGATACATTGTCAGGGACATGCTATAAAAGGAATGAGGCTCGAATCATCAAAGCATCATGCAGCTAGGTCTCGGACAACTGCACAGAGGAATGCGCGTGTATGTGTGAGAGAGAGACAGAGAGAGAGAGAGAGGGAGGGAGGGAGCGTGTGCCAAACAACTGTGAGCTGAAAAATGTGTTCCCTGCTGACAGATAACTGCACTGTCTCCCAGTCTGCCCATCAAAAGTTTGGGCCCACAGCAAGTGCTTTCAGATCCTCATACAAACTGTAATATACTGCATGGCCAAAAGTATGTGGACACTTATACACTCCACCCATATGAGCTTGTTGGACATCCTATTCCAAAGTCAAGGGGATGTATAGGGAGATGGCTTATGGCATGTTAGCTCCACCCACTCATACTGAAGCCCGGTGCAGTGTTTCAGTTAAGGCCGGGCAGCCAATCAGAACCGAGCTCATTTATCTTAGTTCAGTCTTAAGGCCAAAGCAAGGAAAACAGCCTAAGGGATCAGGAGAGTGTGGAAAATGGTCATGGCACATCAAATCATGTGGCCATATTTGCAATATTGGCAATAGTCATCTGATAGACAAAATGTTCACCCATGCTTAAGGCATAGGAACTGACAGCCCTTGAAAACTTACCGTTAGCACATGGATCAGTTCTCACCTCCACTGTGTTGGGCAGGAAGTTCAACATTTCGTCACTGTCTAATGTTCGTTTGTTGATTTTTACTTTTATAACCTCATTTGATCCCACGAGCTGCCCTTTACACTGGGTGGGATTTTCAGGAAGAATGGAGCAACAGAAATGACCCAAAACTGGATGTCTGGTTCCATTGACGTCCATTCAGATTAAATGAGGTTTTTGGCCTCTCCTGTAAAGTTGCCATTTTGGAGATACCTGTTTTTCTTTGGACAGCGATCATTTGCAAGTCAGTCACATGCTAGCAAGTCTAAATTGCTGAAGTAGCCCCTAGGAGGGCACCCTGTGATTATCTCATATGGGGTCCCTCCAAAGATACTGTGAATGAGTCTGTCCTCCCTAAATATACTCTACCATCCACATGCTACCTGCATCCATGGATTTGGGGGAGTTCGCGATTCTCAGCTCAGCAGTGACACTGTAGTAGAGTGTCTAGCGCTGTGTTGGTTTAACCTATAGATCAGTGCCACTGTCCAGTCAAGAGTTCTGCACCCCTTGACATCCACACAGGCATTTTAAACCTACAACATGAGTCACCTTGCGTGTTTAAGGTAGTAGTAACTTCAGGCTCCTGCAGATGGCGCTGCACGAGGATGATGGGGCTATAAAACCCTGCAGGGTGTGAGTGACGGGATCCATAGATTGGGAAGAGGTGCTACAGTGCAGGGAGTGTCTCGTTCCATGTGTGGAAAATGGCTCCAGAGCAGATGTTAATGATTGGCTAAAAGGAGGGACTGCATGTGGGCGTGGCCAAAGACCATAGTGTGAAGGAAGTAGCTGAATCTGCAGGTGTATGGAAGCGTACGGTCATACGGGTCTACCAGCAGTGGATACAATCCCAGTCTACAGGGAATTCTCCTCGGAACTGTGCCAGGGAAGGCATTCAGAAATCTGGCCCAACTGACCAATTCTTTGATGGGAGAGTGTCTGAACACTGATGTGGCTACATCCAGAACCTTGTCCAGTACACGCCAATATACAGCAATACACATTATACAACAGTACAGAGCATTCCCAGTATTCCTGTGTTGAATGCATCCCATCCCTAGTGTGTTCTCATCTTCCCTCTCATTGCTTCATACAGCGAATGGGAAAATCCCATAAAGCCATTGGTTAGCGTAAGGAGCTTCCATGGTCCACGTAGCGTCAAAGCAAGTGAGGGGATTACTGTGGTGTTCGGTGTTTGGAATGGAGTATGCGCCATTTAACCCAAGTTCTTTCCTAATGCCCTCTTGGGGGTGGGGATATAGGGGTTGCGGAATCAGGAAGCCAAAGAGACAACGGGCCGAACGGGAATGGAACGTTAAGAGGCTTTATGGGGGAGAGCGGAACAGGAACGGCCATCACGTACGCTCCACTTAAGCCCCTTTTTGGCTTTGTCCTCTGAACAGAAGGATCAAAACATTCAAACATCAGCTGTTCCATTTAGGATTGATCCGATCCCATTCCGGAAGGATCCAGGGTCAAGTGTGCAGCGTGAGAATACTGAATGCACAAGGCTAAATCTAGGATAAACCTTGAATGCACGGGCTTGCTAGTGCAGGTGACTGATTGTTCACCTGACCTACAGCAGTGGAAGTAGAATGCTGCCATTACCTGAATGTGACCCCTGTTATATGTGGTCCTTATAGTAGGGGTCACAGTTTGGCCACTCTGAGCATAGATATATTTGTTTTAGGTCATCTCATAATGGAGGACGGCCATCGGTACAGATGCCTTAGTGATACCTGTCGTGTGGATGATGACGTAGCATGCTGTTGGGGGCAGTGGATGGAAGAAGGCACTCAATAGCATCATGAAGGATCCGGGACACCTACAAGAACCACAAAGAGAGGGAACCAGCGGGTTGTCCAAAATGCTGTATTACCCATCAGCCATGATCGTGAACATTCACCGAGCAGTGATGTCCTCCATGAGTCGTCCTGTTAGTGCAGCACCATTGGCAGATGGCTGCACCACACAGGACTACATGCACACAGACCGTTACCACGACTGTCCTTAACACCACGTCACCGTCACCAAAGACTGCAGTGGTGTCGTACCAGACTGTCATGGAGCGACTCAGAATGGCAGCGGGTCATCTTCAGTGACGAGTCCCGCTTTAGTCTTGGTGGAGACGCCCAACGAATCCGTGTGTGGAGGCACCGTGGTCAGCACCAAGATGAGCGGTTCGTTGTCACACGTCCAGAAGGCCTGGTGTCCCTCCACCTCCACCCCTACCGCACCATCTGCAGGAACTGTGTGAGGATGTTCAAGCTGTATGGGATGGATTATCACTCAATAAAACATTTGAATCACTATACCAACGGTATAAGCCTGAGCTAGCTAGAACGATGTATGAATAGCTAGAACACAGGTGCTGGAGAACCATTCTGTGTTGTGAGAAGGTTGAGAACCCAGATTTTAATACATAGAGAATTGAACTCCATTTAAACCCAGATCATAATTTCTCAGGGAAGGGAGGATGACACAGGGAGCTAGAACAGAGGTACCTAGAACACAGGTACTTGAGAACCATTTTTGTGTTGTTAGGAGTTTAAGAACCCAGATATTAATATATAGAATATTGAACTCTATTTAAATAAGTGAGGGATGAATGTTTGCTAGAACACAGGTACCTAGAACACAGGTGCTGGAAAACTGTTTTGTGTTGTGAGAAGGCTGAGAAACCAAAATTTGATATATAGAGAATTGAACTCTATTTAAACCCAGATCATAATTTCTTAGGGAAGGGAGGGGTGGATGACACAGGTAGCTAGAACACAGGTACCTAGAACACAGGCACTGGAGAACCATTTTTGTGTTGTAAGGAGTTTAAGAACCCAGATTTTGATATATAGAGAATTGTACTCCATTTAAACCCAGGTCATAATTTCTCAGGGAAGGGAGGATGACACAGGTAGCTAGAACACAGGCACTGGAGAACCATTTTTGTGTTGTAAGGAGTTTAAGAACCCAGATTTTAATATAAAGAGAATTAAACTTCATTTAAACCCAGATCATAATTTCTCAGGGGAGTGAGGGGTAAATGTTTGCTAGAACACAGGTACCTAGAACACAGGTGCTGGAGAACTGTTTTGTGTTATGAGGAGTTTGAGAACCCGAATTTTAATATATAGAGAATTGAACTCTATTTAAACCCAGATCATAGTTTCTCTGGGAAAGAAAGGGTGGATGTTTTGGGGAGGCTGGGTGTCAGTAGGTTGCAGTACCCAACATCACCAGTAGAGGCTCCACACTGTTCTAATAAAACTATAGCAGCCTCTTATCCCTCCTATACCCCCACCAGCTCCTACCACTGTGACGCTGTTGTGTAAATGCTTTGCTGTTTGTATAGGAGAACCGTGTATCCAGTCTTTCCCACTCTTTCCGTCGATAGGCTACATGCTGCTAATGTGGAGCCATGCTGAGCTCATTCCCAAACCCTAATTTCCTGCTCGAGCTCCAGTCTGGTACCATGTCTCTCATTTAGCCCCTTGAGTCAAAACATTGAAGAAGCCCTGCTGTAGACCATCATCCACTTTATTACACCGGCCTTTCGTTTGAGCGGTTTCAACTAATATAGCCGTCCACTGAACGGTTCTTTGGGGAACCAAACATGCCTCTGCCCTGGCTCCAATATTCAGAGGCTCTGAATTCATGGGATTGGGAATGTTGGACTAGGATTGGAACTAAACTCTACAGAGTGCCAGATCAGCTGGGTTCCTTATCACCATCGTTCATTAGACCACATGTCATCTATGAACAAGCCCTGAGGACTCACATAGACCTTTCCCGTCAACATGGAACACGATCTGTTTCAGCTCAAGCACCTACTTGGGCCAATGGCTGCATTTCCACCAAAAATAAATATGCTAGGAACCCAAAAAGTTGGTTCCCAGCTGGAACCAAAGAATAGTAGGTTCTTCAACACAAACCCTGACATCTGTGGGCGTGTCAGTTGTTGAGGAAAGAGAAGGTACCAATGGCAACACCCAGTGGTCTGCTAATGAACCTCATCTCCAGTAGTTGATCCATGCTTGCATATGGGTAAACCGTATGGGCTGCCATCTTGGTACTACTGGTTAGCAGCGCTTCCAGTGCGGCCCCCTAATGATGGTGATGTCATGTCCTTTGACATTCCTGGTGCAAACACAGACTTGTTCCCTGAAAAGCACCATGGTTCTAAGAGCTTGAATATCCTCACACAGTTCCTGCAGATGGTGCGGTAGGGGTGGAGGTGGAGGGACACCAGGCCTTCTGGACGTGTGACAACAAACCGTTCATCTTGGTGCTGACCACGGTGCCTCCACACACGGGTTCGTTGGGCGTCTCCACCAAGACTAAAGCGGGACTCGTGACTGAAGATGACCCGCTGCCATTCTGAGTCACTCCATGACAGTCTGGTACGACACCACTGCAGTGTTTGGTGACGGTGACGTGGTGTTAAGGACAGGCGTGGTAACGGTCTGTGTGCATGTAGTCCTGCGTGGTGCAGCCGTCTGCCGATGGTGCTGCACTAACAGGATGACTCATGGAGGCATCACTGTTCCCTGGGCGTCGTGGCTGTTGGGTCAGTCAGGTACGGCGATAAGACCTGTCATTGCTTACGTCACATGCGTGGCCGAGCGGGACACATTTTATGAACCTACCCACCACGTTTTATTCCTATTGGTTGATTCCTTCTGGGTGGAGCTGTTTGTACAATGACTGTATGTTTGAACTTTATGACGAGTTAGACAAGCTACAGCGTAAATATTTCAGAATTCATTGACAGGCATTAATATAGACCTCTACGTTTTCTAAAAATTTGGCCATGAGCTTTCACCAAGTCTCTGTTATCAATTATTAATGTTAATAAAAGGTGTATAACTTCATTAGCATCGAGTTTTTATGGAGTTATAAACCTTGGAAAGATTGTTTATATGTCTTTGGCACATTTGTGCCTTAGCTCAGGGCCTTGGTGTCGTTGTTGTTGCGGATCCTGTCATTGTTCCTGTTGTGTCCC
>JAMWET010000865.1:107500-127500 GCA_024036415.1 Prochilodus magdalenae
CAAACTTGCAGTCCGGACTCTACTCAACTTAGTCCTTGAAGATTGGATTCCTCTTTACTTTGGGAGATACCTCAAGGCACTGGGTGAGCTCATTCCTGTTTTTGTTTTTGGCATTGCTGGGCCCAGATTAGATTTTTGATTTTTTGAGTATTTTTTGGGAACTTTGTTCTTTTGGGTTTTTTTTCGTTAAAAGACCATCTACGAACAATATTTCACTTACTAGACCTCTGCAGCCAATATTATAATCTACCTGCTGTTGGTGTGTTGTTTGTTGTCTGGGGAAATACTGAGTAAACTCTAACTGGTACAAGCTCAGTGGTAACTAATACCAAATTAGTTTCGTTTTTTTTTTTTTTGTTGCTCTGATTGTTACAGACTCACTTTTGTCCTACTGCAAAACCCACATTAGCTTCAGTTCGTGGATGAATGTCTTAGCATTCCTCTGTAGAATTTCCTGATATAATCCAGAAGTCATAATACCATCAAATATTGGGAAGCTGTCCTGGTCCAGTGGCTGCACAACAGCCCCACAACTCGGCTACTGCCACCACCATGTTTCACGGTTAGGATGATGCTGCTTTGCTGGAATGCTGTGGGGGTATTTTTCCCTATTATTCCTTATCTTATCCTTCTATTAATATAACGTTCTTTCCGTAGTCTTCCGGTTTATCCAGATGGTCTTGAGGAATCGTTTAACAGGCAGCAGGCACTTCCCCCATGCCATCATTTCATGGTGGGCACTGGCATTAGACTGGAGGTACAAGAGGCTTGTACATTCGAACCCAGGGTTCTTTGTGTTCTCCGAGAAAATCCCACATCTTGCCGGATTTTTGTTGTGGCTTTTCCAACTAGAGGATCTGCCTTAAAGTCCAAACCCCTCAGAATTGGATTCGTCTCACTTCCTGAGCCTGATGAGCTTCAACAACTCTGAGATCCTTCCGAGATCCTTGGATATCTTCCTGGTTTGTGCTCTCGTACTTCCCAGTCAATCAGGAATCGTGCAGCCCTTCTGTATGCCGGAATTTTTTCGGTACCTCTCTGCACTTCCGAAGAACTTTCTGAAAAATGTGATGTGGTTTGATGCGGGTTTGCGATCCTTCAAGATGCTATTCCGAGGAACGCAAGTGCAAGCACAATTCCGGATACAAGTTTCCATTACAAGCTTCCATTATTTCGCTACGTTAGCCCTGTAGCTCCGGTGCGCAACACAAAGCAAACTTCCAACAACGGACAAATGTCTTAGCTGATCCTCCATCTTCATCTCCCAGCATTGACCTGACTCAACCCTGAACACGCTGAGCAGGTCATATGACCGCACGCCAGGATAAATGTGTGCATGCCCGTCGGATGGTGGGGATCAAGAGAGCGAATGAAAGAAAGAGACAGAAGAAAGAAAATATTTTGGCATTTTAAGCCCCACCGCCCTCCTTCAACAGGCACCACCACCCCCACCCGCCCCCCACAATTCACTCCAGAAGGCAGACAGGTTTAGAAGTGCTTGTTTTTTTATGAACTCATAAGCGAGCCTTTGGAGAAAGCAATTTCACGCATGAGAATACGAAGCTGGAATTGGGCATTGTCCCTCTGATTAATTCTTTCCCCGCCACCCTGCAAACAAAGGCGTGACAGGTAGGGAAATTAATTACCTACACTAATATGCAAATAAGTCATGAGCCCCACACAGCAGAGGTGAACAGAGGCCAACGGAGATGAGCTCAGATAGCCCGAAATAGCACTGCTACAAAAGAACAACAGACACATACAGACGACGCACTCCCGGCTACATCCCGTGGCCGCATAATAACCCAACTGGGTATTCCGGGCCTAATTGGTGGGATTACATTTGATGGAGAGCAGCGAGCCAGAGTTATGAGCCTTCTCTTACAACCACCGCTGTAACTAGATACTGATGGTCAGGGGAACTGGATCATTATGAGGTGAGTGACAGTTTTAGCGTCGGCTCACAGGCGTTGATCATGGGCATTTTTCCTTGGATGCACAAATCCGGGTATCCCAGCGGTCTGGAACTTTTAGGACCCAAGTAAGGGCTAAGTCAGACAACGCTGGGGAATGTTCAGGCCATCCCCCATGGCAGCCGGCACTAGTTGATACTTGCCAGCACCTGGTTGGCCTTTTTTAACAACCCCCATAAGGGCTACATAAGGGGTACATAAGGGGTACATAAGGGGGCAAGGTGGGGGGGCATGGGTCAGGCATGATACTGGAACAGAATTAAAACCTTATCCTAACCTATATACACATAAACGATGCTGTACTCACCTGATTGGGTGGACTGGATGACATTCGTGAGTCAGACGGGAGCTTACTAATTGACTAGCATGTAGAGGGCTGACCTGCGGTTAGCCAGTAGGTGAGTCACATTAACAATGTCACATGACCTTGTTAAACCAATGAAATGCCAGGCATGTCCTCTGACACAGGCCTGAGCCAATGGCACACATTATATTGTTTTGGCAAGCAATCATTTTAAATAGTTCCCCCCGGAAAGAGGACTAACTGGCTTCCATCCAGGTACTGTGCCGGACCAGGAGTTGAAAATCGGATGTGTGGCCTGCCTAGCCAGCAGCCATTGAGCCGATGAGCATGTGGAGTCAGCATTGGAGGCCGGAAGTAAGTGATACCTTGCTTGGTGTGGATACCCTGTTAGATGTTCCATTTCTCAGTGGGGCTCATGAACGCTCTCTGTGCAGATTTACCGTGGATCAGACTCGGCAGCACTTCCGACAGTGGACCGCATTTCCCCATTACATCCTACAGCATGATTCCATTCTGTTTCGGTGTTCTGTTTTCTTGGTTGACTGCCTAGCCTTTTTCATGGCTGGGAGAGTAAGGCCCGCCTGTACACCAGAGCAGAGCAGTGCTATGGAATGCCGGCAGGGAGAAGTTCATTTTAGCACTCAAAGAAATGAGCGTTCAGTATTACCCCTCATGTCTGGTATCAGTTTACTACCTCTTCACAAACGGACTGTGGTTGAGCTGAAAGGTGCAGGCTGGAAAATGCTAGGCTAGGAAAGCTAGCTTAAGGTACAGAGCTTTTACATTTGTCTGTTTATCTAAATTGCTGCTAAGCACTAAGAGTGAGTTTGGAAACCTAATAATCAATATATTATACAGTATATGTATTTTACATATATAAATAAGCTCAACCAGACAACAAAATGAGTCCCCTGTGACTGAAACGTAGCTAATACCTCATAGCTCATACCTCCACTAGCACCAATAACAGCTGGGACTGGATTTCCCATGGACTGTTTCTGGATGTAGCCACATCAGTGTTCAGACACACTTACGCCAAAGACTTGTATAGTTGGGGCACATTTGGTGGATGGCTTCCCTGGCACAGTTCCGAGGAGAATTCCCTGTAGACTGGGATTGTATCCACTGCTGGTAGACCCGTATGACCATATGCTTCCATACACCTGCAGATTCAGCTACTTCCTTCACACTATGGTCTTTGGCCACGCCCACATGCAGTCCCTCCTTTTAGCCAATCATTAACATCTGCTCTGGAGCGTTTACCACACATGGAACGAGACATTCCCTGCACTGTAGCACCTCTTCCCAATCAATGGATCCTGTCACTCACACCCCACAGGGATTTGGACGCATGCGAGTAAGCCTCGGAGCCTGTTATTCCATGACCTAGGGAAAACCGTGGCTCTCGGTGATCTAGAAGAATGTGGTTAGAAGGGTTTAGCAACATCACAGTGCCAGCTATGCCAAACGCTAGTGCTAAGCTAGGCACTGTGGTCAGTGTACACCCACCCCCCCTTTTTGCTGTTGTGATGGCTTGAATGGGTTTTCCTGACCTGGATTAAGCCTGGACGCTAATGGCGTAGCTGCATAAAGCTAAAGCAAAGCTAACTGGAGGCTAGTGGGCGCTATGTGTATAAGCTTTTAGAACGGCGGGCAGGTTTCTGAATGTGCTAGAGTTTGCTAAATCATATCAGGAGCTCGTGCCTGAATTCCACTGTAGCCTCGAGGGCCATGGTTATTAGTATACAAGTGTCTAGCATCTGATTTTTATAACAGATCCATCCCACAGATGGCCGATGACTCTGCCGTTGGTGTGGTGTGGGAGGAACTGCTGCAGTCTTCTGCTGATGTTTCAGCCTGAGGCAGGATGCGGGGAAATAACTTTCTATTCTTAGAAATCTGTAGCTCCAATTTATTCCCTTTAGCTGCCAAACACTTGAACACACTGTTATCTAAAAATGTATTGTGATGAAAGTATGGTGCATAGCTAAAACTGTGGAAGCAGTCGTCTTGAAACCTCAGTTTGGCCTGTACTTTATCCATAACAGTCCAAAATCACATTAATGAGTGTTTCAGTTGGTAGATGGTAGTTTAAGGCAAGCGAGTGAAGATGCTGGCATACATCCCATACAGTACCACTCTGGTGCCCATTAGTTTCCATAAGGTTTCATGGGCTGTGACTGAAACCTACCTACTACCCTAGAGTGCCACACCTCCACCAGCACCAGTAACAGCTGGGACGAGATTGGGCATGGACTGGACAAGTTTCTGGATGTAGCCACATCAGTGTTCAGACACACTTACACCAAAGCATTGGTCAGTTCGTTCCAGATTTGGTGGATGCCTTCCCTGGCACAATTCCGAGCAAAATTCCTCATAGACTGGGATTTTATCCACCGCTGGTAGACCCATATGACCGTACGCTTCCATACTCCTGCAGATTCAGCTACTTCCTTCACACTATGGTCTTTGGCCACGCCTACATGCAGTCCCTCCTTTTAGCCAATCATTAACATCTGCTCTGGAGTGTTTTCCACACATGGAACGAGACATTCCCTGCACTGTAGCACCTCTTCCCAATCTATGGATCCCGTCACTCACACCCCACAGGGATTTATAGCCCCATCGTCCTCGTGCAGCACCATCTGCAGGAGCCTGAAGGTACTGCCATCTTCCAAACACAAGGT
Source organism: Prochilodus magdalenae (assembly GCA_024036415.1). Classification (NCBI taxonomy): domain Eukaryota; kingdom Metazoa; phylum Chordata; class Actinopteri; order Characiformes; family Prochilodontidae; genus Prochilodus; species Prochilodus magdalenae. The sequence continues at coordinate 112,465 of JAMWET010000865.1, forward strand.
GTCTCATTTTTTGTCCAAGCAAGAACCTGGACAAGAGTAAATCTCGGAGTGGCTTTTACTCGTTGGGGAGGGATAAAAGGTTGCATAGGTTGTAAGCTGTCTTACTCCAACGCTATCTTGCTAAGTGAGCTCAGTTCCACAGAGGTTTAACCTCTGGCTAGACATCTCAAGGATAGCAAGCCTGCTAGCTAATGCCGAGTGCATCGATACTGGTGCTGTAGGACCGTTCGGAGTAGTCCAATAGACTTTTCAGTTTCATGGCAGCTTTGTGACACTGTAGTTCCTCGGTTCATATTCCTGGTTTGCCGTTTGTAAAGTGTAGGGCATTTCCAATTGAGCGGATATTGATCTTCCTAAACGATCAGCCTGTGGCTTTCATACAACTTGAATCTCATTCAGGTGTACATAAGCGGAATGTCGAATATGGGATTGACACCACGGTGCTCGGTTAAACCAGTGGTCTGAAAACTGATAAGCAACTGTCCGCGGAAAAAAGCAATTTCTCCGAATATCAGCTGTAACCTGTACGAGAAGCAGTTCATCTTTACAACTCGCTCTCAGCTCTGCTTCACCCGTACTGTAGAGCTCCGATAATTCTGCCCTCGACTCCAGACTTATAGAGGCAATCGTGCCATCTTTTCATTTCCTCTCTGCCTCTTATCCACAAAATTTCATTCAAATGGTGCGTTCAGTGTATCTCACGCAATCGGTCCAACGTTTGAGACATCCTTGACGTCTCCTAACTCTTAGTCATTCTGTTCGAGAGACCACATGTATGGATTTGTGAAATGTTGTGGTCTAAAAAGTGCTTCACAGATTCAACATAAAAACAACCAGAGTCAGTAACAGGCTCCGCTGGTGTGTTCACATACACGAAGGAACTTGTGTACCTGTATAAGTGCATAAGGGTACATACCTGTAAACTTAACATTAGAGATGTATACTATATTGAAGTGCTAAGTGTAAGGAAAATGCTAGGCTAGTAATGCTAGCTTAGGTTACAGTGCGTTAGCATTTCTGTAAATATCAGGACCAAAGAACATGGCTCGACGTGCGCAGAGCTAAAAGCCAGATGAGCTTTATTTAAAAATCAGGTAATTAACCACAGCAACTAGACACGACCAAACATAATAGAGGGACAGTGCGAGATCAGAATGGAGAGACTGGCAAATGAGAAACCACAACACAGGATGAGGGAAGGGCGATAGTTGAAGACAAAGAGAGAGTCAAAGCCAGTGTAGAGATAGTAGAAGGAAGGCTCGGTAGTGCTAACAAGGTCCTACCCTAAAATGACCCTAGCCCTAACTTCACAAGGAGTAGAAGTGTGTGCAGTGTATATATGCAGCCTGTGGGAGGAGCCACTGGTGAGCAATCAGTATTCTGGTGATGCAGGGTGAATGAGAGAGGTGTGATTGGACAACTGGGAGCATGTGGAGGTGATGTCATCGGTAGATGCACTCTGGGAAGTGGATATTTGGAGATTGGTGGCATCAGGGAACCCCAGGTTGCTTTCTGCAGCCTAAATATGGCTTTAAGTTAAAGCAGTACTGGCAAATTACAGCTGAACGATGCATGATGTGATAAATAATATTAATAATAATAATAATAATAAATTACACAGTATATGTTGTTTTACATATGCAGATTAGCTCACCACATACACAGAAAAAAAGAGTCACAGTGACAGAAACCTACCTACTAGTGGGTATTACCTGCACCAGCACCAGTAACAGCTGGGACTGGATTGGGCATGTACCAGACTAGGTTCTGGATGTAACCACATCAGTGTCCAGACACTCTCACATCAAAGAATTGGTCAGGTGGTCCAGATTTGGTGGAGGCCTTCCCTGGCACAGTTCCGAGGAGAATTCCCTGTAGACTGGGATTGTATCCACTGCTGGTAGACCCGTATGACCGTACGCTTTCATACACCTGCAGATTCAGCTACTTCCTTCACACTATGGTCTTTGGCCACGCCCACATGCTCAGTTACTCCTTTTAGCCAATCATTAACATCTGCTGTGGAGCACATGGAGCGAGACATGTGCCAGCAGGAAGCATGTAGGGCCAGATAAAGCTCAGGCATATAGAAGTGGCGTACGTGAAGAAGCGCTAGTCTGAGACATTAAGTCCAGGGTACTGTGATACTGTTACCAAGGTAAATGAGGAGTGCGACACAGAAGGAGGAAAACTGTCAGACAGAAAAAGGCCTGGATAAGGATTTATATGTGGCTTCTAACTCAACATAAATGACTGTGGGAGGGAAGAAATGGTAGCGCTTTACTTTACAGATCAGTAATAAGTATGTAATAATATAGTAATTATACAGTAACAAAGTGTATTTATCTTTAATTCAATGCCAGTTTACCAGGTGTTACTAAATAATAAATCAGAAATTGTAGTGAGTGTTAACAAGGCTGTTATGAAATGGTAAAATAACGGCAGCAAGTTATACTTACCTAAAAATCACCATATTTTATAGTTATTGATGTGTAATAATTGGTAACAAGACAGTGATGTAATGGAAACACTATGGTAACAAACACTTTCCTAAATATTATATCCACATCTTCTAGTTATTAATAAATAAAATAATAATCACTGATTCAGTATTTAGGAATAAAATTACTAAAGAAAAATGTAAAATTTTGATTGACCTAAAATGACCTGCGTATTTAATAGTTCCTGATGATCAATAAGAGAGATTAATAATTGTGTATATTTGTGTATGATGTTATAGTTATTAATCCAGAACCAGTGAAGTGGTTCTGCTGTGATTACCTGGTACCTGGGCTATAAATACTAATCACCTGTTTCTGTTTAATATCTTACCTGTTCTGTATGTAGGCGGTCAGACGCGGTGCGAGCTACAGGCAGTAGATACAGTGAAACCCATCAGGCTCCTCCCATCAGGTCATACCATCAGTTCCAAAGGGTCATGTGCTTGACCTGTAGGCCCACCTATAAACACGTACTGTTACCCAGGATCAGGTAAATCTATCCTATTACACCACTGCCTTGTTACCACTGTAGTAGCTCACTTATTACACATCAATAACTATATAATAAGCTGGTCATGTTAGGTAAGTACAACTTGGTACCAGTATTTTAATATTTAATAAGAGCCTTGTTAACACTCACTGCAGTTTCTGATTTATTATTTAGTAACAACTAAAACAGGCATTGAATTAATAATTAATTACACTTTATTACCATATAATTGCTATATTATTACATACTTATTATCCATCTGTAAAGTGCTTCCGAATACGTTTTCATGTGGTAACAAGTATGTTAATTAGCTTAATAAATAAGCTTAATTCAGCCTAAATAAGTACTTTGAATTAACGATTCTTCCAATCAAAGTAAATTGTATATAATTTTTTTATTTACATTTAAGGCATTTAGCAGACGCTCTTATCCAGAGCGATTTTCAACTGTGCTGAGTGTTCCGATGGATAGTATTCCAGCTAGTACAGGAAGACTAGGTAAACCGCTTTTTGTTTATCTTAAAAGTACCTTTCTTTCAGTGTAAAAGTTTTGAAATGTAAGCTGAAAAAGTTCATATAGTCCCAAGATAAACTTGTACACTGTAAAAAAAAAAAAAAATGAAAAAAAACCAACTTTGTTGGTTCAAATATTTAAAAATGGACTTCATGTAGCAACCTGCAATTGAGCTGGTTTTGCTCAACTCAAATTACTTAGTAAATTTAAATAACAATTTATTTTTAGTACTTTTCAAGTTAAATAAAGGACCAAATAAGCTTAATTATTATTACATAATTATTACATAATTAATAGTTATGTAATTGTATCTGAATAGAATCGCAAAGTAAAACTACTTTTGACCAAAATTTTCATAGAAATGTCTCTGTAGGCTCATTTATAATATGGCTGCCAAGAATTCCAGCCCAGTCCACAGTCCACCCCTTTCCTGTAGTCCACAGTCACCACTCATGCTATGTCCATACATGGGTGCGCTGGTCAAGACGAGCAAAATACAATTATAGTGTATAACGGCGTATGTAATTACACATGTAATTACATATGTATAGCATAGCAAGGTAGTACATACAACTCACCCCACTTCTACTGGTTCTGTCTTCCAAGGTATTCCCATACGGGTTTATTCGGAATACAGTTGCTGTCAGAACAAAACGTCGTACCTCCAAAATAATAACTTTACAGGGGAAGGAACAAACATACTTCACTGGTAATGTAAGTCAATGGAACCATCCGACAGCACTGATATGCACACCAGTACTGGGGCTGTGTGCTTTACTGCTGGTTGAATATGGTTTCTGCACATGCTCTGTCATCGTTCCAGCAAATGGGAGACAAGCCGTGTTGTATTTCCACATTATCCTCCCCGAGCAAACAGAAGAGCGTCGCAGAATCCGTCATGGAATCCCTGCTGAAACAGAAGCCCTAAACGTTCCTCTATTAACCGGGAGAGGACATTTATCACGGCTAATACCCCCATCTTAATTATACGTGGAATGAGGGAGAGAAAGGCAGGCGCCCACAATCTCAGTAATTGGTTTGCAGCGGCGTAATTGATATTGTTCTGTTGCATTGTGACTGGAGTCGTCCGCTTGTGAGAATGTATGTAGGCTGAGCTTCTTTCATTAAGCTATCAAACAGAGGGAGCCATTACACGCTCAATTATAGGCGGGTATTGGGTGTTTTCTCCGTTTGTGGTGGTGGGGGTAATCTCTTCCAAAGAAAATGGGTGATAAGTAAGAAAGGAGCTGGAATTGACTTGGCCTTTTAGTATAACAAATTAGAATGGCGTTCAGATTTCCGAGTCCAAGGAGGAAACTGCTCAGGAGACGGGAGAGAATTCACTCAGACAGGAACAACACCCTCCGGCCTACGTGGCCTCGTAACGTAGCGTAGTGTAGCGTAACATAGCGTAGCCTAGCGTAACATAACATAACGTAACATAGCGTGGTGTAGTGTAATGTAGCGTAACGTAGCCTAGCGCAACATAACATAATGTAATGTAACGTAACGAAATGTAACGTAACGAAATGTAACATAACGTAGCGTAGTGTAGTGTAACATACCGTGGCTTAGAGTAACGAAACATAATGTAACGTAGCATAGTGTAGCGTAAAGTAGCATGGCCTAGAGTAACGAAACGTAACGTAGCGCAACGTAGCGTGGCCTAGAGTAACGTAACGCAACGTAGCGTACCGTAAGGTAGCGTGGCCTAGAGTAACAAAACGTAAGGTAGCTTAGTGTAGCGTAACGCAGCGCAGCCTATCGTAACATAACATAATGTAGCGTAACGTAACATACCGTAATGTAACATAACAGAATGTTATGCAACGTAGCGTAGTGTAGTGTAGCGTAGTGTAGTGTAGTGTAACGTAGTGTTGCCTAGAGTAAAGAAATGTAATGGAACATAGCGTGGCCTAGCGTAACGTAACGTAGGTGGAGACAGGATATTTTCATAGTAAACAAAAACCATAGGAAACATATTGTCGCTGTCCAAAAAATAAATCAGGTATCTCCAAAATGGCAACAGCAGCCAAGAACCTAATTTAATTTGAATGTAAGTCAATGGAACCAGACGTCTTTCCAAGCAGTTTTTGGCCATTTCTGTTGGTCCCTTCTTCATGAAATTCACACACAGTGTAACCAGCAGCTTATGTGTTTAAATCAGGCATAAAAGTAAAAATCAACAAAAATGGAGATACATGTTTTCCTTTGGACAGTCACGATATAGAACTTCGTGTACGTTGTTTTGGAGCGTGGGCTAGATTAGCCCATGGTTGTTGGTGTGGGACATGTGATATATAGCTGATGTAACTTAAAAGTATCAGTATTTTATTTTATTATTTTTTTATTGTTTAGGTCAGGCCAATCATGCTCTGAGTAGTGAGTTTAAGCCATTTGTGCTTTATATACAGAGGAATTTGTGTTCTGCATTGTTTTAGCCCATCCGTGAAGTGAAACACACACACACACACACGCGCACACACACACACACACAAACACATACATACACATACACTAGTGAACACACACACACACACACACACACACATACATACACATATACTAGTGAACACACACACACACACATACACTAGTGAACACACACACACACACACACACATACACTAGTGAACACACACACACACACACACACTAGGGGTCAGTGAGCACACTTGCCCGGAGCGGTGGGCAGCCCTATCGACGGCACCCGGGAACCAGTTGGGGGTTAGGTGCCTTGCTCAAGGGCACCTCAGTCGTTACTGTCAGTTCAGGGAATCGAACCGCTGACACAAGGCTGGTTCCCTAACCTCCTCCTAAGCCCACAATATTAATATTTAAATTATATATAGGCATATTAATAGGCCAAGTCAATGCCAAGACCTCTCACACTGCAAAAATACCTACTGGTGTCTAAAACCATCTTATAGCTAGTATATATATATATATATATATATTTTTTTTTTTTCTCTCCTCTGGAGGTTGTTTTAAGCTGAATGTGAGACTGGCTGAGGGTGAACCAGTGTTGTTTAAGGTAAAGAACTTAATATAGGTTGTAAATACTTTTTTGTTTCTTTTCTTTTCATTTTTTTTGTCAGTATTCTTAAATAAACACCTTCGCTCTGCATGTGCTATTGCAGTTTTGCCACCACTTTTTTCCATGATATTTCACCCCGGTTGGAGCACACCACCCACACCGGTATTGAAGGTGTGGCAGAACGAACCTAGAGATTTTATACATTGACGGAAGTTTGGCTTGTTCCAGGCACACTACTTCATATAAGCAAAATGATCTGCCGACATAGCGAGAACCTTGGCCTCACAAAATCACCTAAGACGCAAAATAGGTCAAATAATTTTAAAACTAGCTTAAACCAACATCTAAAATATATCAGCTAGACATATGATCATTTTCCATGCGACGATAGTCAGCATCGTGTTGCAGTCTCTTACAGGAGGTGTATGATGGAAACACCAGGCCAGCTCCTTGACTTGTAAAACTGCTATATCTAGTTTATATTTCCTAACCCTCCCGTTCAGAGCTAATTTTAGGATTACCTGACTTATCTCTAGGTGCACTAAAACACCAAGCCAGTCGCCAAGACCTCTTATACTGCAAAATATAATATCTTGGCATGTAAAATGATCTTATATCCAGTATATAAGTCTCGTGTTTCTCATTTGCAGGTGGATTTAAAATTAATTTTAAGATTATTGAGCTTATTTTTAGGGTTTTTCCGCTGAGTGATTTTAGTGAGAGTGATTTCATGTTGGCCCCTAAGTTGGCTAAGCAGGTTGTTTGAAATAAGTTAAAATGATATGCCAGTATGGTGAACACGTTTGGCTGGATCACTAAAATCACTGACAATAACTAACAATGAATCTCTAGGAGTAAGTTACATGTCTTAAATCCTAAAATTAGCTTAAAACCTCATAAGGAGAACATATGCAACATATACAGGGGTCGGACAATGAAACTGAAACACCTGTCATTTTACTATGGGAGGTCTCATGGCTAAATTGGACCAGCCTGGTGGCCAATCTTCATTAACTGCACATTGCACCAGTAAGAGCAGAGTGTGAAGGTTCAGTTAGCAGGTAAGAGCACAGTTCTGCTCAAAATACTGCAATGCACACAGCATTATGGGTGACATACCAGAGTTCAAAAGAGGACAGACTGTTGGTGCACGTCCTGCTGGCGCATCTGTGACCAAGACAGCAAGTCTTTGTGATGTATCAAGAGCCACGGTATCCAGGGTAATGTCAGCATACCACCAAGAAGGACGAACCTCCACCAGCATCACGTAGTGACCTGGCCACTATCCTGCAAGAGGAATGGCTTAAACTCCCTCTGACCACTGTGCAGGACGCAGTATATGTCATTCCCAAGACCAACTGACGCTGTACTGGCCGCAAAAGGAGGCCCTACACCATACTAATAAATGACTGTGGTCTAAAACCAGGTGTTTCAGTTTCATTGTCCAACCCCTGTATATTTCCTCTATCAAGCTGATATACCATAATTTTTTGCAAATAGTTTAAAGCTAATTTAGGATTACGTAACAAAATTTAAGGGTATTTCTAATAAATTAATTAGTTTATTTATTTTATTTTATTTATTTATTTACACAGTTCTTGTGCACTGCAAAAAATGATATCCTGGCATGTAATAAGATCTTACCTGGTTGATTTTTTTTTTTTTTTACATTTCTCAATTGGAAATTGTTTTTTTAAGATTTTAAAATTTTAAGTTTATGTAACTTAGTATCCTTGTTGTAGGTGATTTCAGTAAGTCAGATGGTTTTAACATATTGGCCTAGGGTTTAACGTGTTTCAGGCACAGTTCCTGATGTTATAGGATATATGGCTCAATAAAATCACTTAAAACAGGAAGTTAAAATATAAAAATATTATTTTTATGAAATATATGATGTGGAATGTAGATATTAGAGCTGAGATATTTAGTGCAGTGTGAGAGGTCTGATGAATTCTGATGGCGTTGGGTGTTTTGGTGTGCTGGAAGGACCTCGCTGATGTACAGATGTGCCAGTGAACTTGTACATGTAGAATTCCGTTGTCTATGTCGTAGCGGGGAGTTGTGTAGATACACAGACGTGGCGGCGTTATGAGTGTGTCTGTTTGGGGTTGGGAATTCTGCAGCGCGGAGGTTTTTCATTTGCTAATACGAATTCAGTGCGTGTATCTCGGGCTGCTGGGACAAAGATATTACAGGCACAGTCGAAATTGCATGGTCGGAATCACATTATCACCGAGCGGATTCAGTGTGCTCCTCACAAATGGATCTCTCTCTCTCTCTCTCTCTCTCTCTCTCTCTCTCTCTCCTTCTCCCTCTCTCTTTCTCCTTCTCCCTCTCTCTCTCCTTCTCTCTCCTTATCCCTTCTCTCTCTCTCTCTCTCTCTCTCTCCTTCTCTCTCTCTCTCCTTCTCTCTCCTTATCCCTTCTCTCTCTCTCTCTCTCTCTCTCTCCCCCCTCCTTCGCCCTCTCTCTCTTTCTCTCTTTCTCCTTCTCCTTCTTTCTTTCTCTCTTCCTCCTTCTTCCTCTGTCTCTTTCTCTGTCCTTCTCCCTCTCTCTCATTCTCTCTTTCTCCTTCCTTCATCCTCTCTCTCTCTCTCCTTCTCCCTCTCTCTTTCTCCTTCTCCCTCTCTCTCTTTCTCTCTTCCTCCTTCTTCCTCTCTCTCTTTCTCTGTCCTTCTCCCTCTCTCTCTTTCTCCCTATCTCTCTTTCCTTCTTCCTCCTTCTCCCTCTCTCTCTTTCTTTCTCCTTCTCCCTCTCTCTCCTTCTCTCTCTCACTTTCTCTGAGACTTCTCCCATCTCCTCTCTGTTCTCTCCCTCCTTCTCCCAAGAACTATTTCTCTCTGGGTTCTCCTCTCTCTCTTTCTCCCTCTCTCCTTCTCCCTCTCACTTCACCTTCTCACTCTCTCTTGTATCTCTCCTCCTTCTCCCTCTCTTTCTTGTATCAGCTTCTCTCTAAACGTATCCCTTCACTTGGTGGTCCGGTATGGTCACTTGAGCCCATCTTCTTCCACTCTCTCTTTACAGTCCTGCATAAACACTCAGGTTTCTCTCTATTGTACTTCTCCCTCCACTCTCTCTCCTCTCTGTGCTCTACTCTCTCTCTCTCTCTCCTTCTTCTCTCTCTCTGTCTCTCTCTCTCAGAAACAGTAAAAAGCGAGCAGGAGACGGGGTCCCATTCCCTGTGTTCTCTGCTGAGTGAGCCAAGAACTATTTCTAAAGGGTTCTGTACAGTACCAAACACCCAGGCTCTCACGCCGCACTTCACCAACACCTCCTTGTATCTCCACTCACTGTCTTCTTTTATCAGCTTCTCTAAACGTATAGGAGCGCTTGGTGGTCCGGTATGGTCAGGAGCCCAACAGGACCACTACAGTCTACAGACTACAGACTACAGGCACAGGCTAGTCTACTTCTCTTGGCTTGGTGATGATCCTGTTCCGCTGTGTCCTGTGGAGTGATAAGGGAATCTCTCTATCTGGCACTCAGCGGGAAGAGCATCAGTGAGGCCAGGTCCTGATGCTGGATGATCAGTTCTGGATCACTCCAGCTCATCCCAAAGGAATTGGATTGGGCTCCATTACTCCAGACAACACAGCTGCACTGCTCCACGGCTTTATACCCCCCTAGCCCATGAGTGGCATTGGACATGGTGACTTCAATCAGGTACTCTGCTCCAGAGCATCCCATTCTATTAGCCCGTGCTTTTCTATGGAGGGATGGTTTGTGCAGCGGCTTGCGGTGGTCAGTACGGTCCAAGTGCTCAGTCTGTTCTAGCTGCCACAGAAGCACCACAGCTGGTCTCTGTAATAGCCTCCACCGCATACGGAACCGTCCTACGCTGAAGGCTGTTATCAGTATTTAATGGGGGTTCAGTTCTTGGAGGTCTGACGGGGGTGCTGCTGTGTGGATGGACTCCACTGAAGGGAGCCCTTATGAAGTTGATGTATTTGGCCACTCTACATTCCCATTCCCATTCCCATCGTTCAGTGTTCCGTAAAAAGCTCACTATTCCTCCTTAAAAGGATTTTTGATTCCAGGCCATCTGCTCTTCTCCCACCTGCGATGATCCAGCCGCTCCGCTGCAGTGCTGGAGACCGGGCACTGAGAGGATTCTGGGGCTCGGAGACGGCAGAGCTGACCCTGTTCCAGCTTCAGTACACTAACACGGCTCCTACCCCGCTGTGGAGGAACAGGGCCTGCAGGTTACTCATCTCTTCTCTTCTCTTCTCTTTTCTTCTCTTCTGTAATTCTCTTCTCTTCTCTTCTCTTCTCTTCTCTTCTCTTCTCCTCTCTCCTCTCTCCTCTCTCCTCTCTTCTTTTCTGTAATCCTCTCTCTTCTCTTCTCCTCTCTCCTCTCTTCTCTTCTCTTCTGTAATCCTCTCTCTTCTCTTCTCTTCTCTTCTCTTCTCTTCTCTTCTGTAATTCTCTTCTCTTCTCTTCTCTTCTGTAATTCTCTTCTCTTCTCTTCTCTTCTCTCTTCTCTTCTGTAATCCTCTCTCTTCTCTTCTCTTCTCTTCTCTTCTCTTCTCTCCACTCTTCTCTTCTGTAATCCTCTCTCTTCTCTTCTCTTCTCTTCTCTTCTCTTCTCTTCTCTTCTCTTCTCTTCTCTCCACTCTTCTCTTCTGTAATCCTCTCTCTTCTCTTCTCTTCTCTAATCTTCTCTCTTCTCTTCTCTTCTCTTCTCTTCTCTTCTCTTCTCTTCTCTTCTCTTCTCTTCTCTTCTCTTCTCTAATCCTCTCTCTTCTCTAATCCTCTCTCTTCTCTTCTCTTCTCTTCTCTTCTCTTCTCTTCTCTTCTCTTCTCTAATCTTCTCTCTTCTCTTCTCTTCTCTTCTCTTCTCTAATCCTCTCTCTTCTCTAATCCTCTCTCTTCTCTTCTCTTCTCTTCTCTTCTCTTCTCTAATCTTTTCTTTTCCTCTCCTCTCTTCTCTAATCTTTTCTTTTCCTCTCCTCTCTTCTCTTCTCTTTTCCTCTCTCCTCTCCTCTCCTCGTCTTTCCTCGTCCAGTTCAGTCTTAGAAGCTGGTTTAGCTTTCTCTGCTCTCCATCTGAATAATACCATGTCTGGACTCCGGGCTGTCACTCAGGATCTCTGTACGTTCACTGGACAATCTGGTCACATGACCACGTATACATTCAGTCACAGGCTCGCTCTGACCTCACCTCCTCCTCTTACCTCTGGGCCCGCCTCCTCCCTGCCTGCGTGTGGCGTGAGAGCGCAGGGTGTTTCCCCCAGTAGTGTTCATTACCACATCACCCCTGGACCAGACTCTGTCCTCTCTCTGTCCATTTCTCTCTTCCCTCTATCTCTCTTGCTCACTCTCTCTTTGTTTCGCTCTGTTTCTCTTTATCTCTCTTTTTCTCTCTTTCTCTCTGTAACTCTCTCTCTAACTCTTTCTCTCTATCTCTCTTGCTCACTCTCTCTTTCTCTTGCTCTGTCGTCCTTATCTGTCATTCTGTCTCTGCGTCTCTCTCTTTTTCCCTCTATCTCTCTTATTCTCTTTCTCCCTCTCTTTTCTCTGAATCTCTATCTCTCTATTTATCTCTCTCTTTCTCTAGGTGTCTCTCTCTCAGAACTCTTTTTCTCTCTCTCTAACTCTTTGACTCTATCTCTGTCTCTCTTTATCTATCTCTTTTCCTGTTTCTCTTGCTTTATCCATCTCTCTAGTTGTCTCTCATTCTCTCTCCTTTTCTCTTTCTTTCTTTCTCTCTCCCTCTATCTCTCTCCCTTACTCCCTTTCTCCCACTCTTTTCTCCAGATCTCTCTCTCTCTCTCTCTCTCTCTCTCTCTAACTCTTTCACTCAATCTCTCTCTCTCTTGCTCACTTTCTATTTCTCTCACTCTGTCCTCCTTTATCTGTCTCTGCCTCTCACTCTCTTTCTCTGTCTCATTTTCTCTGAATCTCTATCTCTATCTCTCTCTAACTTTCTTTCACTCAATCTCTCTATCTATCCTTATTTTTATTTCTCTTTGTATCTCTCACTTTATCCATTTCCCTAGTTATCTCTCTCTCTCTCTCTCTCTCTCTCTCTCTTTCTGTGTGTCTGTCTCTCTGTCTGTCTGTCTGTCTGTATGTCTGTCTTTCTCTCTCTCTCTCTCTCTGTCTGTCTGTCTGTCTGTCTTTCTCTCTCTCTCTCTCTCTCTCTCTCTCTCTCTCTCTCTGTGTACTCTATGACTTGTTGCTCAGCAAATCATGTTGTTTCAGTTGAATCCTGACCCCCCCACTCCCCGCCCCACCTCCCCACCTCCTGCCACAGTCAGACTCGGTGTACACCCCACTCGCCTCCCCCCTGCTCCTGTTTGTTTAGCCGCTGATTTGGGGATGTAGGGAGATGGAGATAAGCTCCTGTTTTGGTGGTGAGGTTGGGAGCGGGGTGTTGACAGATTTGTAAGGTAATGAGATCGTGTCCACTCCTGTCCCTGAGGACGCTGTCTTAGTCGACTCTTTCCAGCAGACTGTGTTATCAGTAGTCGGGAAAGTGTTTGTCTAAAATGGAAAGTATTGCGTCAAAAGAGGATGGAAGGAGTTCGGCGGCTAATTAGTCGGGGAGGGAGCGAGCCGGGGGAGTTGAGGAGTGCAAGTTTAATGTCATTTGTTTAATAATTCAAAGAACCATTAATGAAAAGCTCCGATCTGTGGGTTGGGAATTTGGAACCGTTTATTCTGGTGGGATATATAAATGTGTGTGGGCATGTGTGTTTTTAACTGGTGGTGGGCACCGGCAGCCCCCCGGAAGAACAGTATGATTCACTTTGGGTTCTTCATTTACATTGACACTTACTATAGAAGCCAGTGAGGCAAAGCAGGCTTATAGCACGATAGGCAATGTGTCATCGGAATTAGCATGTAGCACCTCCACCAGCACCAACAACAGCTGTGATTGGATTGGGCATGAACTGGACGAGTTTCTGGATGTAGCCACATCAGTGTTCAGACACTCTTGCTTCAAAGAATTGGTCCAGATTTGGTGGATGCCTTCCCTGGCACAATCCCGAGGAGAATTCCCTGTAGGCTGGGATTGTATCCACTGCTGGTAGACCCGTATGACCGTACGCTTCCATACACCTGCAGATTCAGCTACTTCCTTCACACTATGGTCTTTGGCCACGCCCACATGCAGTCCCTCCTTTTAGCCAATCATTAACATCTGCTCTGGAGCGTTTTCCACACATGGAATGCGGGAATATGAATGAAGGATGGATAACTGCCTTCATATTGTCATAGTTGAATATTCAGAGTTTGGTCCGTAGAGCTGACATACCATGAACCTCAAACACTGTTGTTCTTCCTTCAAACGCCAATCAACAACGGCAACCAAAATGGGGGGCTATGTGGAGAAAGCTAGCGTTCCAGGCTGGAACGGGAATGTAGGCACTCTTCATTTCCTTCCCAGAGAACACCACTTATCAGCGGAACCCCACTTATCAGCCGAACCCCACTTATCAGCAGAACCCCACTTATCAGCAGAACCCCACTTATCAGCGGTCCATGGTTGATGCTCATCTTTAAACCAGGCTGAAGCTTTAACAAGATCCTGAGCAACTTCAGTCCTGCAGCTTGCACATTTCACTCCAGACAGCTTCCCAAACTTCCTTGGACAATATGGAGCGGTTGACCCTGAAGAGACCGAAGAGAGGAGCAGCTCCACCTTTATTAGCATCCCAACCCCAACAGCAGCCTGTAAGTAGCAGCCATGCTGTGTGATTGTATCCGTGTGTGCCGGTTGGAGCAGATCATCTTAAACTGAGAGCTCCATAGTGAGGATTAACCTACTGTTTGTTGGTGTCCAGATGGAGCCAGTAGCTAGTGCAGGGAACGTTAGCGACTAGCATTAGCTCCAAGTTAACTAGCATAGCTAGCTAAATATAACGAGGGTGGAGCTTATTTACAGAGAGGCTCCTTTTATTTAGGCTGTTTCCACATGTGTCTGTAGAATCACCATGGGCTTTCTCGCTGTAAACCAGCCAATCAGAGCAGAGCTCTTCAGATTATTTATTAGCTCAGCAAAAAAGGGAAAACAGCTCGTTCATTTTAGGAACAAATCATAGGGTGTAAGTGGGGGTGTAAAACTGCACACTGACATGGTGGTGGTGGTGTGTTACTGTGTGTGGTGCTGGTGTGATAGCATCAGACACAGCAGTGCTGCTGGACACCTCAGTGTTACTGCTGGATGGAGAATCGTCCACCAACCGAAACTCTCCGGCCAACAGCGTCCTGTGGGGCAGCGTCCTGTGAGGCAGTGTCCTGTAGGGCAGCGTCCTGTAGGGCAGCGTCCTGTGGGGCAGCGTCATGTGAGGCAGCGTCCAGTGGGCAGTGTCATGTGGGGCAGCGTCCTGTAGGGCAGCGTCCTGTGAGGCAGCGTCCTGTAGGGCAGCGTCCTGTGGGGCAGCGTCCTGTGGGGCAGCGTCCTGTGGGCAGCGTCCTGTGGGGCAGCGTCCTGTGGGCAGCCGCATGTGGGGCAGCGTTCTGTGGGCAGCATTCTGTGGGGCAGTGTCCT
>JAMWET010000865.1:132500-200000 GCA_024036415.1 Prochilodus magdalenae
AGGGAAGGAAGTCATTTTTCTTCGCTCGCCTCTCGCTGCGAGCTGGAAAAGCGAAAATTAAAAAAAGGACTGCGAGGCAATTTATCATCGCAGGTGTGCCAGGCAAACTGCCACGGCCTCCCCGTCACTGGGACCAGGTGCCTCGCAAAATGTGATCAGCACGGAAATATGCAACTCCACCCGTTATTTACATACTCGGAGCGGCTGTGGAGTTCTGGAGCCGGATGTGTCAGCAACACGGAGAGTTGATTTTTTGTTTTGCAAAGGTGAGCGTGTTTCTCACGGATCACGGTGCATGGAACTTCAGTTTTCCCATGAACTGGGAGATTAATGGCGTAGTAGGATTTAGGTGAAGCCAGTCATTCCTTGAGTTGAGTCGAGTTTTTGAGTCATCTTCTGCCAGAAGAATTTGTCTTCCGCATTTAACCCATCCATGAATTGAAACGCCCACATCCACACACTAGGGGGCAGTGTGCACACTTGCCCGGAGCGTTTGGCAGCCCTATCCACAGTGCCAGGGGGCTTGGGTGCCTTGCTCAAGGGAACCTCAGTCGTTACTGTCGTTTCAGGGCCCTCAGCATCCGCTGACCCCGCTCTGTCATTGTACATGTCTACCACTTGGTGGCCGAGCTGCTGTTGTTCCCGTTCACTCCCACTGTGTTCCACTGACAGTGGACTTCGGAATATTTAGTAGGGAGGAAGTTTCACGACTGGACATGTAGCACAGGTGGCATCCTATCCCGGTACCACACTGGGGTTCCCTGAGCTCCTGAGAGCGACCCATTCTCTCACTAACGTCTGTAGGAGCAGCCTGCATGTCTAGGTGTCTCGGTTGTATACACCTGTGGCCATGGAAGTGATTGGAACACCTGAGTTCAGTGGTTTGGATTGGTGAGGCTGCATCTACTGTACTAGCTAATAGCTAGTACTAACTGAGGTACTGCACTTGAATGGTATCGCCCAACCACGGCCAAAGCTGTACAGCTTAAGCTACGACGCATGCATCCGTCATTCGTCCTTGATGGCTGTTCCTGAAAGCTCCCACAGTATAAACGCTCAGTCGAGAGCGGTTCTCCGTTTCCCGTACGAGGCGGCGGGCCCCTGGGAGTGAGCGCGGATTATGGCGTATTAATTTCAGCGCACTTTTGTCTCTCATTGTGTTCGCTCGTGTATCTTCACGCCTTGGATGTTCTTTCCCCAGCCCTGATGTATTCTAAAAGCCCGGGGGCATGAAATTATTCCCGGCTTTTGCGGTGTGTTACCCCTGATATGTGACAGCTTGCATTCTCCCAGCAATTAAGAGGAGGCCACATAGGCAGAGTGAGCTGTCGCGCGACGCTCTTCAAACGTGACGCCTGTCAGCCCTCGCTGAAGCACCGCAAACACAACCTGCGACGGGTTCAATCATTATAACCCACCACCGACGCTTCCCCCATCTCCTACACTTCGCAGAGTCGTTTGAGAGCCCGGCGCGTACCCGGCGCTGGGAAGCGATCTGGCATCAAACGAACAGTTTCCCCAGAGTGCATGGCAACACCCAACGTACACGAGACGCCGAGCGCCTGGGTGCCTTTTTTCTACACCTCTCAAAAGATGACATTTTTATTGAGCTCGGCCGCAATATTCACCAAATCGAATTAATCCTGCGACGGCTGGAGTTCTTCCTGGGTTGCAATGGCGTTTAATAGTTAATGGAATGACTAGGGCTGTCAGGACTGCTCCAGTCAACTAGATTACTCAAGATAATTAATAATAGCATATCTGCTGTTTCATATGCGCCTTCCAAAGGCCAAAAAACGGAGCCTCGTGGAGTCACCGGCTCGTTTATACCGCAGTATGCAAAAGCCAGAGACATCACCTTTACCGAGGCTCTCCAGATCTTTCCAGATCTTTCCAGGAGACTCACTCTCAGTTCCTCAAAGAGACCCACCTCCAAAGTTCAGTTGGCTTAGCTGGTTTCCTGCTTCCTCCCACCATCCTAATAACCACAAACACATTTAGTGGTGCTGTAATAATGAAAGAGCCGTTCCACATGACCAGAACTCGCAGGACTAGGACTAAACAGCTGTGCGTCCACTGGCTAGTGAGGCTAATCAGCTTCAGTTTGCTAGGTTCCATAAAGACTAACCTCTGGGTCAATTGAAGAAGGTCATGCATGGTTCAAACTGACCCGTTCCGAAGTGATGGGGGGGATCAAGATAAGAAGGAAAGGCCATGAAGCAATGCACCCATCATGCATAGTGTCCACTGCTTAAGCCTCTGGAGGCTGTGTTATGATCTGGGGGGCTACAGTTGGTCAGGTCGAGGCCCAGCAATGTTATGTGGCAATGACATTGGTCAGCTGACCACCTGAATGTACTGAATGACCAGGTTATCCCATCATGTGTTTTACTGTATGTTAAAACACAGTGTATTAACAAAGGTATTCACTCCCCCATCCAAACCATGGAATTCAGGTGTTCCAGTCACTTCCATGGCCACAGGTGTATAATACCAAACACCTAGACATGGTTCTTACACATATGAGTGAAAGAATAGAGCGTAGTACCGTGATGAGATGGCCCTTGTGAAATTTCCTCCCCAGTAAATATTCCACAGTCCACTCTCAGTGGGATTATACTAAAGTGGAGGCGATTGGGAACGACAGCCATGTACAATGACAGAGCGGGGTCAGCGGATGCTGAGGGTCATAGGGCACAGAGGTCACCAACTTTCTCCAGAGTCCATCACTACAGACCTCCAAACTTCATGTGTCCTTCAGATCAGCTCAGGAACAGTGTGTGGAGCTTCATGGAATGGGTTTCCATGGCGAGCAGCTGCATCCAAGCCTTACATCACCAAGCGCAGTGCAGAGTGTGGAACGCAGTGGTGTAAAGCTCCGCCCCTGGACTCTAGAGCAGTGGAGACGTGTTCTCTGGAGTGACCAATCACGCTTCTCCGTCTGGTGATCCGATAAACGAGTCTGGGTTTGGGGGTACCAGGAGAACGGTACTGGTCTGACTGCACTGTGCCGAGTGTAGTAGTTTGGTGGAGGGGGGATTATGGTGTGGGGGTGTGGTTCAGGAGTTGGGCTCTGTCCCTTAGTTCCAGTGAGAGGAACTCTTACTGCTTCAGCAGACCAAGAGACTCTGGACCATCTCATGCACCCAACTTTATGGGGACAGTTTGGGGACGGCCCCTTCCTGTTCCAACATGACCGCACACCAGTGCACAGAGCAAGCTCCATGAAGACATGGATGAGCGAGTCTGGTGTGGAGGAACTGGACTGGCCTGCACAGAGTCCTGACCTCCACCCGATAGAAGGCACTTTGGGATGGATTAGAGGGGAAGTTTATTTGTACAGGCCTTCTCGTCCAACATCATGTCTATGACCTCAAAACATGAGTGCTTCTGGAAGAATGGATGAAAAGCATCCCATAAAAAAATTATTAACCTTGTGGAAATCATTCCCATCCAAGAGCTTCAGCTGTTTCAAAGCTGTTAAAGGGTGGGATCGTCATCATTATAAAAACACCCATTAAATTAAAATGAGAATTCACTATAAGATTATAAAAGGTATAATCATAATTAACGAAGCGAACATCGTTTGGCAGTACTTATATAATGTGTATAATGCAAAATTCATTTTACAAGAAATTAAATTTGACAGTGTTTTCCACATAAGAATACATTCTCACGTACAGTGGCGAATATCAGTGTTTCATGAGCTGATAGCCTGATCAAACAGGTAATGTTTTCATCTGGGATTTAAAATATCTGTGGTGGGGCTTTTCTAAGGCGTGGTGTCAACTGGTAGTAGCATTTAACAGCAGCATAATAGTTAAATGCTCGGCCCTCCCTGCTTCGCACAGTCTGTACCTTGGGCAGGAAAAATGACCTGTGTCTATAATGTTCAACATCGGGGAGAGCTACTGCTCCACTCACCACCTGCTGACCCCTCACCCACAAAAAAAATCCTCGCTGGTCCAGATTGCCAGGGGGGGGGGGGGGGGGGGGGGACTGAGACATTTATAGGCCAGGAAACAGGAGTGCCAGCCACGTATCTCTCTAGCAGACTGGGATCCAGTGTATCAGATTTCAAGAATGGGAGTGATGTGATCCCTTCTTTACTCTTGGTGCAACTCTGGCAGCTGCATTCGAATTCAGCTGAAGTTGTTCCCCCGGACTGTCTTTTTTGGAACGACCTGTTAGAAGACTGTTACAGTAATCAATCCTGGCTGGAGATGAAAGGCTGGGATGAGTTTCTCCAGGTCTTTGTTTCGCTATGAAATCATCTGATCTTGTTAATGTTCTTAGGTGGTCAAAAAGCTGATCTGATGGACGGCTTTGACTTTGACTGCTAAAACTAAAAGCTCAGAGTCAATTAGTACACCAAGATTACGGGCTGGCTCTTTAGACCTTTGGGATGGATTAGAGTGGAGACTGAGAGCCAGGCCTTCTCGTCCAACATCAGTGTCTGACCTCACACATGAACTTCTGGAGGAATGGTCAGAGATTCCCATAAACACATTCCTAACCCTTGTGGAAAGACTTCCCAGAAGAGCTGGAGCTGTTCTAGCTGTAAAGGGTGGGACGTCATCATATTACACCCCACGGATTAAGAATGAGAGGTCACTCAGGTCCATATACAGGTGAAGGCAGACGAGCGAACACGTTTGGCAGTACAGTATATATGTGTACATGCACAATTCTTTTACTGGCCATTAAATTTGACAGTGTTTCCACAGTAACAGACATTCTCACCTCTAGTGCAATCTTGCATGACCAATAGGTGACCAACAGGGGGTCCTAAATCACTCTCAATGACTGTGGTGGGCATGTTTGAGGCGTGGTAACACTGGCTAGTAGCAGCTATGGAGCAGATGTTGCAGCCCGGCCCTGCTCTGCTCGCACAGGCGTGTAATTGGGTGGAAAAATTGCCCATTGTCTATAATGTCAACAACGGGGTGGACCGCCCTCCACCACCACCCGCGACCCCTCCACCCACAAAAAACAATTCTCGTTTTCCACATTGCCAGGACGAGCTTGGCCTGGAAATGGAGTGCCAGCCACGTTCTCTCTGCAAGTCACACATGTATCAGCTTCAATTAGCGTAGCGGGCCTTTATGCTGCAAATAGGTTTTCAGAACGAATTAGCCTAAGTTGCTCGGCGCTGCTTAACGCCGGCTGTCTGATTTGCAACTGCTTTCTTGGCGCATAATTGAAATGGCTGGGAGAGATGATTAATGGGCTTTGTTTGGCTATGATTTCATCTGCCGCTCCGCTGCCATGTTCAATCTGCTGACCTTATCGGCCCCGGCTCTCTTTCTCTTTCTGTCCCCGGCTCCCTTTTTTTTTTCGCCCCCCCCTGTTCCTGGCCCACCAGTGCTCTTTGAGTTTGGATGTAAGGGTGATATAATTGGGAAGGACGGACCCGTAGCGTGCGCGTTTGCTTCTGACGGGGAATAGCAGTCAACAGTGTGTTGTTTGATAAGGTAGCATCTTTGCAACAAGGCCCCTCCGGAGCAGATGAGGGCACAGGGGGATGTGTCTGCGTGTCGGCGACCGTGCTGCGGGAAGGCGTGACTGGCTCTCTGCACGCCGATATGTTGAGAAGGGCATTAGTCATGTGATGTGACCAGTGAGTGTGCATGGGGTGGGCTAGCCATCTGTGAAAAGCCGTTTGGAGGACTGCCCACTCCCTGTGTCCTCCAAAAGCCCCGAGTCGGGATGTGATTGCATGGGTTTTGTGTTTTGGCATGTTAGTTTCACCCAAAAGAGAAGTTTGAATTGATTATATGGCAACACTATGAATCCCATATTCATAATGCTATGTAAACGCTTATAAGGCGTCATAAGGCATACATAATGCCTTGTATATGAGCTTGTACAGTCACTTACAGCTAGTTATGTGGACTAGTGTGCATAACCATTCATAAAACAAGACTATGCAACTTGAAAATGTCAGGTTTCATAATGCACTATAACCTCTGTTCATAGGAGCATTATAAGCATGCATGTTGTACTAGGTCAGCTATGGCTTTAAACAGGCTTTGCATAGTCAGGTCAGAGCAACGTAGTCACACTGTATGTCCTGTACTACCAGTTAGACAGCCTCACTTCACATAGAGCCTGACCATAGGACGACTTATAACGCTCTATAAGGGTTTAATGTACCTTTAGAAAGTTTTGCATCGCAGCGTTAACGTCTACAGTGGTCATATGGGGAGATATTATGGTACACCTTCATAACATTGAGATTAATATTAAGTGGTTAAGTGAGTGCTAAGTGATTTCAGTATGAGACATTAAAATTCTTCATTCGTTTTTTTTATTATTTTATGTTTTGCTCGTCAAGAAATGAGAGACGTTTGACTGAAATTAATACAGTTGGCCAAAATAACAAATCTGGACTTTTATTTTGAAACGTCTCTCGGTAAAATGACAAAGTACTCCATATTAACATCTAGTAAAACATGCACAACTTTAGAAATGCTGATATAAACATTCACAAGTATGTTATGAAGTGCTTATGAAAGATGTTATGAAGGTGTTATGTAGTCGCCCTGCAAGTGTTACCAATATTTTATAAGGTGTTATGAAACCTGACATGTTATTGTAGTAAAGTTGTATGCCTTTATGTCATTATAACTACCTATGAGACATTAAACAAGCTTATGCCAAGTGTTATAAGATGTTATGTAGGCTATATAATGCTCTATGAATGGGTTCATTTGGTATTATGAATACAGAATTCATAGGAAGTGTAATGATGGCCCATATACCAGTGCGAAAAATATTGGTACTGACAGCCCTGTTGCGTAAACATTCCAGCTCAGGTATTGCCTCAGTGAGCTTACCATGCATGGGCTACTCAAAGTACCATGTAGCCGATAGCACTGTTAGCCAAGATAAGGTTAGTGATGCAGGTGCTTTCTGAGGAATTCCGGCAGGACAAAACAAGAGGCCAAAGTTATCTTCCTATTTCACCAGCTTCGTGTTCGAAGTTTCACGTTCCACCTTAAACGGTGCAGCAGTTCATGCTTGGGTTTATCTGTTCCACCTTAAACGGTGCAGCAGTTACATGCTTGGGTTTTTCAGTTCCGCCTTAAACGGTGCAGCAGTTCATGCTTGGGTTTATCTGTTCCACCTTAAACGGTGCAGCAGTTACATGCTTGTCTCCTTCTGTTCCACCTTAAACGGTGCAGCAGTTCATGATTAGGTTTTTCTGTTCCACCTTAAACGGTGCAGCAGTTACATGCTTGTTTTCTTCTGTTCCACCTTAAACGGTGCAGCAGTTACATGCTTGGGTTTTTCTGTTCCACCTTAAACGGTGCAGCAGTTACATGCTTGGGTTTTTCTGTTCCACCTTAAACGGTGCAGCAGTTACATGCTTGGGTTTTTCTGTTCCACCTTAAACGGTGCAGCAGTTACATGCTTGGTTTCTTCTGTTCCACCTTAAATGGCTTCTGACCCTAGTTTTTTTTTGAGGATTGGCAGTCATGGTTTTGACCCTGACTCTGGATTGCCTCTCACCCGCTGGCGTCTGATTGGTTCCCCGGGCCTTACCGAAGTCTATTAAGTATCGCTCAGGCATTGTGGGGGCCCCTTTAAGGGTGGGGCCCGGATATTGTTACACCTTACCCTGCTTATGCTGCTCATATATTAGCACGTCTCCGGGGAAGCGATATTTTATATTAACACCACACGTATTTGTATTTTAGCACCACAGCTGACGGTAGACGTGATAATAAAGGCTGAGTAGAAATGAGCGTGCAGGCTCTGAGCTAATCTTAGGCACACAGTGGGTCGCCTGGTTATAGCGGTAAACTCGGATCGTTTAGATGAAGTGTCACCCAATACATCAGATAAACACAATCTGCCACAGTCTACTGTGATTCTCTCATCATCATCATCATCGTCACCATCTTCATCATGTCAGAACCAAAGAACTCGGACCGACCCGCGCAGAGCTAAAAGGCAGATGAGCTTTATTAAACAATCGGGTGGTTGAACACAGCACCAAAACACGACCCAACATGGAGGGAGAAAGCGAGGTCAGAGTCGAGGGACAGGCTAACCAGGGTAGGCAGTCACCGAGGCAACCAAAGCAGAGGGGAAGACAAGGAGAGTGGTCAGAGGAGCGAACGGAGGTCAAACGCCAGAGAGTAGATCGGAACGAGGGGTAACATGCTTGTCTTCTTCTGTTCCACCTTAAACGGTGCAGCAGTTACATTCTTGGGTTTTTCTGTTCCACCTTAAACGGTGCAGCAGTTACATGCTTGGGTTTTTCTGTTCCACCTTAAACGGTGCAGCAGTTACATGCTTGTCTCCTTCTGTTCCACCTTAAACGGTGCAGCAGTTACATGCTTCTCTTCCTCTGTTCCACCTTAAACGGTGCAGCAGTTACATGCTTCTCTTCCTCTGTTCCACCTTAAACGGTGCAGCAGTTACATGCTTCTCTTCCTCTGTTCCACCTTAAACGGTGCAGCAGTAACATGCTTCTCTTCCTCTGTTCCACCTTAAACGGTGCAGCAGTTACATGCTTGTCTCCTTCTGTTCCACCTTAAACGGTGCAGCAGTTACATGCTTGTCTCCTTCTGTTCCACCTTAAACGGTGCAGCAGTTACATGCTTCTCTTCCTCTGTTCCACCTTAAACGGTGCAGCAGTTACATTCTTAGTTTCTTCTGTTCCACCTTAAACGGTGCAGCAGTTACATGCTTGTCTTCTTCTGTTCCGCCTTAAACGGTGCAGCTGTTACATGCCTGGGTTTATCTGTTCCACCTTAAACGGTGCAGCAGTTACATGCTTGTCTTCTTCTGTTCCGCCTTAAACGGTGCTGCTGTTACATGCTTGTTTCCTTCTGTTCCACCTTAAACGGTGCAGCAGTTACATGCTTGTTTCCTTCTGTTCCACCTTAAACGGTGCAGCAGTTACATGCTTGTTTCCTTCTGTTCCACCTTAAACGGTGCAGCAGTTACATGCTTGTTTCCTTCTGTTCCACCTTAAACGGTGCTGCTGTTACATGCTTGGGTTTATCTGTTCCACCTTAAACGGTGCAGCAGTTACATGCTTGTTTTCTTCTGTTCCACCTTAAACGGTGCAGCAGTTACATGCTTGTCTCCTTCTGTTCCACCTTAAACGGTGCAGCAGTTACATGCTTGTCTCCTTCTGTTCCACCTTAAACGGTGCAGCAGTTACATGCTTGTCTCCTTCTGTTCCACCTTAAACGGTGCAGCAGTTACATGCTTGGGTTTTTCTGTTCCACCTTAAACGGTGCAGCAGTTACATGCTTGGGTTTTTCTGTTCCACCTTAAACGGTGCAGCAGTTGCACCATGACCTAGAGCGGGAATAACTGGTAGACTCTGGTAGGAGTCTGGTGCATGTTCTGGTAGGACATGTGGGTGTGACGTCACTGGGTAATGCACTCTGGGAAGTTGAGTTCGGGAAAGCAGCGTAGCCAGGGTAACCCGGAAGCGTGACACACCGTGATCCTTCTTAAACAAAAGCCCGGTTTACATTTCGGGGGTACCCGCATTTACGATGTTGCCGAGAACCACAGCAAGGCTTAAATATAACAACAGAGTGGAATTTATAAAATAGAGATCACAAAGTAGAGATAAAATAAATGCATGAAAAATATAAATAAAATTTTTTAAAACATTTACAAAAAATAAAACATGAACAAACTGTGACGTTGGTGCCAGAACGCATTTCCAACTCATGCAAGACTTGGCCTAAAGTCTTGATGAGAATTGACCACCGACAGAGACCATTTCTGAGAAACTTCTCCGTATGTCTAAATAATAAAGGCACCGAGCATTTACTAATAATTCTAGATGAAAATAATAATAATAATAATAATAATAATTAAGCTCATAATTCTAGAATTCCTAAATTGTATCCAGTACGCTTTACGCAGCGGCAGCAATCCAAATCCAACATCAGCACTTTGTAGGTCACTTTAAAAAGATAAGATGAGCCATCAAAAAAAGAATAATAATAATAATAATAATAATAATAATAATAATAATAATAATAACAATAATAATAGTAATAACAATAATAATAGTAATAATAATAATAATGATGATGATGATGTTGATGATTGATTGATTATGATAATAATAATAATAATAATAATAATAATAATAGTAGTAGTAGTAGTAGTAGTAGTAGTAGTAGTAGTAGTAATAATAATAATAATAATAACAGTAATAATAATAATAATGATGATGATGATGATGTTGATGAGTGATTGATTATGATAATAATAATAATAATAATAATAATAATAATAATAACAATAACAATAACAATAATAATAGTAATAATAATAATAATAATGATGATGGTGGTGATTAATTATGATTATGATGATAATAATAATGATAATAATAACAACAATAATAATAATAATAATAGTAATAATAATAGTAGTGATGATGATGATGATGATTGATTATGAATATTATGATAATAATAATAATAATAGTAATAATAATAATGATAACAATAATGGTGATGATGATGACTGATTATGATTATAATGATAATAATAATAATAAGAAGAAGAAGATTAATGTTAATAAACAGATTTGGGCCACCTTTACCTGCAGCCTGGTGAACACAGCCTCCTTAGCAGCCAGTAGTTTTGACTGACTGGACAAACCCCCACCCACAGCAGAATGAGGGCTGTGGATACAGAGGGCTGGAGGCAGCAGCGGTGGAGGGAGAGTGGCCTGAGCGGATCCCCATAATCCCCTGCACACACTCGCCGATCCCACACCTGCTTAGGCATTCCCCACCATCTGCGCCACCACACAGCCAGCCTATCGCCCTCCATCTCCTCTATCTGTATCTGTCCGTCCGCAGGAGACGGGAGCTTTATCGGGAACAGAGGGATGGCACGGAGCCCTCAGCGCCTACAGCTGGGTGACACTCGCGCTGAAGTGGCTGCGAATGAAGTGTCAACGCTACGGTTGCTCCTAATCAGCTGCCGTCCCCATCGTAAACAATGGAAAAGCGAGAATGTTGGGCTAGCATGCTAATCTAAAGTGTAACTCTGTAATGAAACACATCAGGCTTGACACAATTAATAAACAACGTGTGAAATAACCAGCGATTAATAACCACAGTTTTCACCCGACGCGGATTTGTCCTTTTATCCTTTTTAGTGCTTCGATGCTAACGTAGCTAACAAGTCATGGAAGCCTATAGAGCACCAATTAGTACACAACATCATGCCCACATAATCATGTATCTCAAACAGCCTTGTTTATGTGGTTTCTGACTCTGTACCACAAACCGTTCTCTTTAAAAATGGACAAAAGTACGTAGCATAGCTAAAGACAGGAGTAGCAGCCAACTTAAGCCTCAGTTTTTCAATATCGTCGGCCATTTTTGTAGATAACAGTCATACGTGGCCATGTTAACCAGTCTATTTGAGATTAGTACAAGCTGACACATTTTGAGGACAAGCACAATGCTAACTGGTAAGAGATAAGCGTCAGTTGTTAGCAATATTAGCATCATAGCTTCAATGCAAAACCAGCCAAACTAAGCTTAGCAAAATTAACGAAGGCTTGTCACTTGCTTCACACAACCACAGCATGTGTTCCTAAAAAGCTAGTGTCTTATAAACAATAGAAAAATGAGGAAGTTGAGCTAGCATGCGAATTTAAAGTGTCATTCTGTAATGAAACACTTCAGGCTTGTAACAATTAAGAAACAGATTGTGAAATAACCAGCGCTAACCACTGAAAATCAGACTCACACGGTGTTCACATTGCCACAGATTTAGCCAATTAGCATAAACCTTGAACTTCTTTGGTTGAGCTTCGATGCTAATGTAGCTAACAACTAACTGAAGTCTTTAGCGCACCAATTAACACATATTACCATGTCCACATTAACACAGCGGATCTTTGTATGTATATATGTGGTTTCTGGTTCTGTACCACACAAGAGAAGATGCCTTTATTGTTATTGCACAGTGTATAATGAAAATGAGCAGCAATCCAACGGCACTTTACACACAAAATAATCAAACATAGGGCTAAAATATATAAAGTGCAGAATTAAGAGAGAGACAAAAGTAATATATACATACACATGGCTTAAAAACCTCTAATCCACAGCCATACTGACCCACACTCCTCTTTGAGTCGTTTATTCATCACCCGTTCCTCCCCTAGACCCCCATTCATTTTTAGGGGCTTGTTTGCAGCCCACTAGCAACAAGCTTGAGCTGCGCTGTCACTCTGTATTCTCCTGTAGTGTCTCATCTCTAAACGTAGTAGATGACTAAATTCAAGATGGCGGATGCCGGGTTTTTAAATATTCATGTCGAGGAGAGAACAGAGAGCCTAAACAACACCCGGATCCCCTCGGAGATTCTCCGACTAGCATTTTCTTGTCTGCTCTGTTTTCCCGAATCCTCAAGTGGTGCAGAGTGTCTGTAGCTTGTCCCGGGTGGTGGAAAAGTGTGTGAGGGTGTGTAGCGTGGCATGTCAGAGCAGGGTGCTAAGACCAATTAGTCAAGTCAGTAAGGGCCCTCGGGGGCCTTTCCCAGTGTGACAATTATCACATTCTCAGTAACAACACCAGCTTTCCCGTTTCTTTCCTGGAACCAAACGGACCTGCCGTGCATGAACTAGAGGCCAATTTAACACCACATTTGCTTGAGACTGTCCAGATGATTCAATGTGGACATAAAATGGCTCGCTACTGTCCAGATGATACAATCCAGACACCGTATGTAGCTCGATCCTGTCCAGGCGATCAGATGAGACAAGATAACGAGCATGGCGACTACAAAGATGCTGTGAAATCTCATATATGAACCTCGTTTTCCAAACCCGTCCATAAAACAGCTTCAGTCAATCCCATCCAGCCTCCTTTGGTGGACGTACAGTGGTGGTTTACTGGTCTTCCTTTTGATCCCAGTTGATTAGTTAGGACGTGCTTGGTGTCTGGAGGCTGCTTCGTGATTTTCGCACTGGGTTTGAAGGGGCCATCGCATCTGCATCGCACAAGTGGCCACTCACTGGACGTGTCAGTCCAAACTCGCTCGCCATTTCATGTCTTTAGATGTATATAGGTAGATGGATAGAAAGCTAGATGGATACGTAGTTGCACCCGGAAGGAATCGACTTCCTTGGTGGGTAGGTTTGACATTGTGAGATATGCGAATGATTCAAGCGAAGATGACCCGCTGCCATTATGAGTTACTGCATGACTGTCTGGCACGACACCCTTGCAGTCTTGGGCGACGTTGGCGTGGTGTTAAGGCCAGTCACCGTAACGGTCCCCTGGTGTAGTCCTGCGTCAAGCATCCGTCTGGTCAACAGGTTGACTCACGGACGCCATCGCTGCTGTTGGGTCAGTCAGGTACAGCGATAAGGCCGTCCTTGCTTACGTCACATGCCAAGCCGTGCGTGAAACTTGACTCATTTGCATATCTTACGATGTCCAACCTACCCACCAAGTTTCATTCCTGTCGGTTGGTTCCTTCTGGGTGCAGCGATTGGTGGAGAGTGTATCTCAAGCACGGGCGAAAATGTAGTCTATCAGATGACTGTACTTCTGGTGGTTGTTGGATAAGGTGCGGGGTAAGGGGCGAGTTGTTGTGTCTCTACCAACGTCGTCACTAAACCTACGCCCTAGCCAAGCTTTCCCTTCCAAGGGCTCATGCACCAAACTAACGTAAAAAAAAAGCTTGACGAAATAATAAATCAGCTCTTAGTATAACATCTGGGGTTCATCCAAGGGCTAACGGTGAGGCTAGGTTGGCAAGGCCAAGCCCAAATCAGTATTAAAACAGGTGTAACCGTCAGAGTGACATGTATTTTAAAATGTCTGTGATTTTTTTGTAATTGTAGTTCATATAGTTAATAAAAGGCGCTAAAATCAAATGTACAGGTTTAAAAGGAGAGTAAAACGTGTTTAAAATAGACATTTTTAAAATAACATTTGCTTAAAAGTATGTAAATGGTGTTATGTTACACTTTTACTGTGACGTGTAATGAGTCATGTGGGTAAGAGCCAGCTAGGCAGCAGAGAAGAGACATGCTACCCCAAAAATAACAATAGTTTACACATGGTGATATGTGTTTATGTTCATAATTGTTTATATGTTTGTGTAATAATGTGTGTAAAATGTCTTTTTGTCAATGCAAAGTTCAATCCTGTGTATTTTGAGTTTTACGTGAAACTGTTGTGCTAGCTAATACGTTTAAGCCAAGCTAGCAACAGCTAAAGCTCTAGAGACTTTAAAAGGACAGAGAAATGGACGTCTTGAACAAAGGTTTTATTTTCTTGTAGTTTTCACAGTGTCTAATGAAGAAAGAGAGAGAAAAATGAATTCAGAAGACATCAGTATGACTCGTGGCCAATATATCTGTTGGACCAGTGTAGCTACAACAGGTGCTAAGTTGTAAAGACTAAATCGACTTGCTGATGTGGCTTCTAAGACGTAGGACATTCTGTTATCCATAGGAGCGGTCTTAGCCATAGGACCCGAGCCATATCTCAGCTGGTCTTCTGCATTTGGGGGAAGCTTGATCAGTTTGATTTCACGCTAAACTGCTAGCAGGTTGCTAGACGATGCTAGTCTTCCTCTGGGTGCTGTTGGTGGTCTTTTCTCCTGAGAACCCAGAAGCACGCTCCATCACTACCGTCACAGGAGAGAAGACAGCAATCAGACATACCCTGCCAGTTTGTCGTCTTCCCAGCTGCCATGTGTCACTCTCTACGAAGCAGTTAGCAGCACAATGACTGAATTGGCACATTCGTATTACGCAAAATGTCAGTTTCAGGCTTATTACAGGTTGGACAGTTGGCTAATACGGGGGTTACAAGCACATAAATGGCCACTCAGGTCGCAGGAGGAGAGGGAGGGACTGGATTCTCAGTCTTAGGGCTAGAGTGGCCACTTCCATAACCCCCAAAAAGAGGACATCGTAAAAGGGTGGGGGGTCCGGCACAGCACAAGAACAGAATTAAAATCATAACCTGACCTATATAACACATACATGATGCTTTACTCACCTAACTGGTTGGAATGGATGACATTCGTGATTCAGACGGGAGTAGGGTTGCCACCTTTCAGAAATAAAAGTAAAGGATGGCGGGGCGTGGTCATGTGTGAGTGACGCGATTGAAATCGTGTCCCGTATTTGATGTGGCGGGTTTGGGAGAGATTGTGATCATTTGTGTGTGTGACAGACGTGTATATCGGACATTCCCGAAAATACGGAACACGTTTACGGACTTTTACGAAAATAAGGAGCAAATCGCGTCCTGTATTGGTTTAATACGAGACGCAACATTTAATAGCCAAATAAAGGACGATTCCGTATTTTATGGTACGGGTGGCAACCCTAGACGGGAGCTCACTAACTGACCTGCAGTTCACAATGTCACATGACCTTGTTAAACCAATGAAATGCAAGGCATGTCTTTTGACACGGATGTCATCTCGATAAGAGGACTAATAGGCATCCGTCCACGTACTACACCGGAAGGAGAACTGGACGGTCCGGCCTAAAACCAGACATGTGGCCACCTTATGGCTAGGCTAGCCTCAGTGTGCTTATCAGCATGCTACTGTGTAACATGGAACACGTTTGAGACATCCGCTCATAACATACACGCGCTTTGTGATTGATAGCTTTGTGTAGCTATGGGCTTTGTTGTAAAAAGATGTATTATGGTGACCTCTGTTGTTGCTAGCTGCTTAGCCCTAATCTTCCTAGCTAGTGAGCTAGCCGAGTAAAGTAAAAAGCAGCCTGTGCATCTTGCATATTGTTGCTGTGACATGTGACATGTTTGATGAAAGCACCAACAGAAATGGCCCAAAATCGCTTGGGAAACAGTCTGGTTCTATTGACTTCCATTTACACTAAATGAGGTTTTTGCCATTTCCTGTAAACCTGCCATTTGGAGATCCTTGTTTTCCTTTGTTGTTTTTGTGACGTGATGAAGACGCGCATTTACATACAGTATATCCACCATGTTAGCCCACTGCAACGTAGGCCCACCCTTTCACACAGAGGCAATGAGGAGTGTTCAGGGCTTCGGCGCACTACAAGGTAGCCAGTCAGAATGGAGGTAATTTACATATACCCATCCTAAAGGCACAAAAACAATAAGAGGTTGTAATATTCCCGTTTAAATATGAAGCAGAACCATAATAAAAAAATATGCATATGGGTAGGGTTGCCATCTTTCAGAAAAAAGGACGGTGGGGAGGAGTTTGATTATTCACATGTGTTTATTGGACATTTACGGGGGGGTCGGGGAGGGTGACAACCCTAACTATGGGACCTCAGTCATAACATAACCTGCTGGATTAGTCTAGAGATACTTTAAAAGAGGTGACCCCAATCTATAAATCGTCACTGTCCAATTAAAACATGCGTCTCTATTTCGGTCAAATTTTGGATTTCTGCATCTTGTGAACACAGTAGCTGCTGTTATCACTGTGTGAGAATTCCATGATGAATGGGCCGACAGAAATGCCCCAAAACAGTTTGGAAAGACGTCAGGTTCCATTGACCTACATTAGAATTAAATGAGGTTTTTGGCCTCTCCTGTAAAGATGCCATTTTGGAGACACTTGTTTTCCTTTGGACAGTGACGATATCTATGATCCGCCTACTGATGTGCTTTAGCAGCTGTTTCCGGGTTGGGCAAGGTTTATGAAGTGCTGGCAGGATTCCAGCTCGGCCTAAACGGAAAACCGTAGCACTAGACTAGGAATGCCTAAATTCAGTGGCTTGTTTATTTCAAGTGCTATTCATTTGATATGGCCGGGGAATGTTTTATTATAGATCAGGTGTGGATATCATTTGCATGTGCGATCAGGCTAAAGGTAGCATGGGCTCCCAGTTTGGTTCAGAGGTTAGGAATCAAGAAACAATGTTAAACTGGTACGTGTTTCTGACTGGTCGGTACCGAAATCAGATGCTCCACCTTAAATGGTGCATTGAGTACATTATGCCACCTCAGGGGTAATAATAATAACCCATTTAAGGTGGGCCTGTATTACAATTCAGTAGCTAGCATAGCATATATCGCTAACTATTAGGTATCCGAAAATTGAGCTTGTTGTGACCTGTCTTGACAATAAAAGGTCACTGATCAGCAATCAGACAGACAAGGAAGCAGGGTGCGTGTGCAAAGCTTTATTGACAACACAGACCACATCCATGTTTAGACTTTCTTGCATCAAAGAATAGCACAGTTTGTTTCAGATGTAGTGGAGGCCTTCCCTGGCACAATTCCGAGGAGAATTCCCTGTAGACTGGGATTTTATCCACTGCTGGTAGACCCGTATGACTATACGCTTCCATACACCTGCAGATTCAGCTACTTCCTTCACACTATGGTCTTTGGCCACGCCCACATGCAGTCCCTCCTTTTAGCCAATCATATACATCTGCTCTGGAGCGTTTCCCACACATGGAACATTCCCTGCACTGTAGAACCTCTTCCCACTCTATGGATCCCATCACTCACACCCTGCAGGGATTTATAGCCCCATCATCCTCGTGCAGCGCCATCTGCAGGAGCCTGATGTTACTACCACTTTAAACACACAAGGTGATTAATTGTTTGTCCAGTGAGCTTAACACAACTGTACTCACTGTGTTTTCAGTGACACAGTTTTTGAGTCTACCAAAGTCACCAAACACAGTCTGATCAAATTGTTTTGAAATTTCCTGAAGGAACTGTAACCGGATCAGATCATTCCCGAAGTACACCAGCATTAACCACTTTACAGGAAACAGTTTACCTAATAAAAGCTCAGCGCGTCCACATTTGTTTCCTGTCAGGCTTTGCTGTTATTCCTACTGTCATCCATGACAGCCAGGTGTTGAGTACGGAGCAAATATAGACCGGAATCATAGTGCTACATTTAACATGACAGCAGGAGACGAGACGATGAGGTGACAGCAGCACACGCATCAATCAACACAGACAAGAAGCTACAAGACAAAGATGTTCACAAGCCGGTGTGTTTGGTGTGAGTGGAGCTTCAGGTCTCTGTGGTGCGAGTCTTGAGTCCTAGGTGGAGAACTTTAGTGGAGTTATTATATTGACATGGTTACAAACAGGAGGCCTTTATTTAGTCTGTTGTATTTGTAGCATCCATGCTAACCAGCTAGCACACCAGCTAAGCCATCTGAGGTTCTGTTTGGTTTAAAGGCATGTCAGTGTTTATGTTCAGACAACTTAAGCTGAATTAGCCACTGTGTACTAGTGCTGTCCAAACTGAAATGCTACCCGATTTTCATTTAGCGCTTCATGCCGTCCATCAAGCTTTTGTTTTCTCTATAACAGAAGTTCCTTATTTAAAACCAACGTTGTTAAAAGTCATGTACAAAATGACGCTTGGCTGTCCTGATTTAATCAGGATTTCTCAGCCTGTAATGAATGAAGCATCAAGTCATGCAGCTCAAGGTTTGAGACATGCAACTCAAGTATCATGTCATTCAACTTAAGTATCTCCACATGCAACTATCAAAACATTCAGCTTAAGTATCAAGATGAGCAACTCAAAGATTGAGACATGCAACTTAAGTATCAAGATGTACAACCTACACATTGAGACATGCATCTCAAGTATCATGATGTGCAACTCAGGTATCAAGACATGTAACTCAAATATCAAGATGTACAACCTACGCATTGAGACATGCATCTCCAGTATCAAGACATGTAATTTATGTACCGATAAATGCAACTCAAGTATCGAGACGCAACTAAAGCATTCAGACATGCAGTTAAAATATCGAGATATGTAATTCCAGTATGATGTGCAAGTAAGATGTGCAACTCAAGCATCGAGACGTGTAACTCAAGCATCGAGACGTGTAACTCAAGTATCGAGACGTGTAACTCAAGTTTCGAGATGTGCAACTCAAGTATCGAGACGTGTAACTCAGGTTTCGAGACGTGCAACTCAAGTATTGGGACATGCAATTCAAATATCATAACATGCAACTCAAGTATGACGTGCAAGTAAGATGTGCAATACAAGCATTAGGACATGCAACTGAAATTTCAAGATGTTCAACTCAAATATCGAAACATGCAACTTAGGCATTGAGACATGCAACGAGATGTGTAACTCAGGTTTCGAGATGTGCAACTCCAGTATGAAGACATGCAACTCAAGTATCTAGATGTTCAACTCAAATATCGAAACATGCAATTCAAATATCGAGACATGAAACAAGTATGATGTGCAAGTAAGATGTGCAACTCAAGCATTGAGACGTGTAACTCAGGTTTCGAGATGTGCAACTCAAGTATTGGGACATGCAATTCAAATATCAAGACATGCAACTCAAGTATGACGTGCAACACAAGCATTAAGACATGCAACTCCAGTATCAAGATGTTCAACTCAAATATCGAAACATGCAACTCAAGCATCGAGACATGCAACTCAAGCAACGAGATGTGTAACTCAGGTTTCGAGATGTGCAACTCCAGTATGAAGACATGCAACTCAAGTATCAAGATGCTCAACTCAAATATCGAAACATGCAACTCAAGCATCGAGTCATTCAACTCAAGTATTGGGACATGCAATTCAAATATCAAGACATGCAACTGAAGTATGACGTGCAAGTAAGATGTGCAACACAAGCATTAAGACATGCAACTGAAATTTCAAGATTATCAACTCAAATATCGAAACATGCAACTTAGGCATCAAGACATTCAACTCAAGCAATGAGATGTGCAACTCAAGTATTAGGACATGCAACTCAAGGATCCAGACATGCCATTCAAATATTGAGACATGCAACTCAACCGTCAGCTGATCTCAAACCCTACAAATTTTAATTTTCAAATATATGATAAACCCAGTATCTGGGAGCTCAACCTCTTTCATGGCGAGGCCTTTTTGACCGTACCAGCTGACACCTTTTGAATAGCCTCAACTAGTGCTAATGAATATTTGTGCCCCCCCCATTGCTTAAGCACCATCCTGGCTCATCATGGTTCCGGTTGTCATTTATTTTAATGGAAGACTGACTAAATGAATACGGAATAACCGCACACCCTGCCTCAGCGCCTAGGTGCATGGGCTCTTCAGGCAGCTGTCCCCTCATGCCGTGCCTTTCTCCACTGACACGCGCCTCCCTTTGATTCCTCTCGCGCAGTTTGATAGCAACACGCGTGGCTGTCCCAAGGCTTGTTAGCGCCTGCCGCACCCCTCCAGACTCAGCCGGAAAAGGGTTTGATTTGCGGCATTGCTTTTCAACGTGCTCGGCTTTGTTCTTGGCTCCGCCGGAGAAAGGTGCGGTGATATTCCGAGCGCATACTGGTTCAAATTGATGACATGAACAGCCGGAATCAGGCCGGATCTTTGATGTTTTTTCTCTCTAATTCCGTGTGATCAAGAAGCACACGGGCCCGCCCTTTCCATAAGGGGCATGCTCAGACTTCACTTCTGGCTAACGAGCTCCCAGCATCCGAATGCGTGTCCATATGCATGCTCCTGCAAACATAAACTATGGGGTGTGGAGGAGAAGACCCTTAAGGGATTCTCTTCCTCAAAAGGGACCACCCATCGTTTATTTCGTTCCTAGTTAAAATGGCAACCGAGTATGATATTCATTTTTTAAACATCAGGACAAAGAGGAAAACATTTGACAGGAATTTAACAGAAGCACAAATATCGATATACAATAACCAGACAATAACGCAGTCACCTTGTGTGTTTAAGGTGGTAGTAACGCCAGAGTCCTGCAGGTGGCGCTGCACAACGATAATGGGGCTATAGATGCCTATGGGATGTGACGGGATACATAGATAGGGAAGAGGAGCTACAGTGCAGGGAGTGTCTCGTTCCATCACCAACATTCCTCCTTCATCCCTTCATTCCTTCATCCATCACCAACACTGTTCCTTCATCCCTTCATTCCTTTATCCATCACCTACATCCCTCCTTCATCCGTTCATTCCTTTATCCATCACCTACATCCCTCCTTCATCCGTTCATTCCTTTATCCATCACCTACATCCCTCCTTCATCCGTTCATTCCTTTATCCATCACCAACATTCCTCCTTCATCCGTTCATTCCTTTATCCATCACCAACATTGTTCCTTCATCTATTCATTCCTTTATCCGTCGTCAACATTCCTCCTTCATCCTTTCATTCCTTTATCCATCACCAACTTTCCTCCTTCAGCCATTCATTCCTTTATCCATCACCAACATTGTTCCTTCATCCCTTCATTCCTTTATCTATCACCAACATTGTTCCTCCATCCCTTCATTCCTTTATCCCTCACCAACATTGTTCCTTTATCCGTTCATTCCTTTATCCATCACCAACATTCCTCTTTCATCCGTTCATTCCTTTATCCATCACCAACATTGTTTCTTCATCCTTTCATTCCTTTATCCATCACCAACATTCCTCTTTCATCCGTTCATTCCTTTATCCATCACCAACATTGATATTTTATCCGTTCATTCCTTTATCCATCACCAACATTCCTTCTTCATCCGTCCATTCTTTTATCCATCACCACATTCCTTCTTCATCCGTCCATTCTTTTATCCATCACCAACATTCCTTCTTCATCTGTCCATTCTTTTATCCATCACCACATTCCTTCTTCATCCGTCCATTCTTTTATCCATCACCAACATTCCTTCTTCATCTGTCCATTCTTTTATCCATCACCACATTCCTGCTTCATCCGTTCATTCCTTTAACCAGCACCAACATTCCTCCTTCATCCGTTCATTCCTTTATCCATCACCAACATTGATATTTTATCCGTTCATTCCTTTATCCATCACCAACATTCCTCCTTCATCCGTTCATTCCTTTATCCCTCACCAACATTGTTCCTTCATCCGTTCATTCCTTTAACCATCACCAACATTGTTCCTCCATCCCTTCATTCCTTTATCCCTCACCAACATTGTTCCTTCATCCGTTCATCCTTTATCCATCACCAACATTGATATTTTATCCGTTCATTCCTTTATTCGTACAGCAGCATTGTTCCTATGCATGTTCATTTCTGAATTATCATTTTTCAACGTTTCCCCATTAGGAGTTGTCCTAGGAAAAAGAAAATG
The DNA here is from genome assembly GCA_024036415.1 of Prochilodus magdalenae. Lineage (NCBI taxonomy): Eukaryota > Metazoa > Chordata > Actinopteri > Characiformes > Prochilodontidae > Prochilodus > Prochilodus magdalenae. The sequence goes on from JAMWET010000865.1 coordinate 154,604, forward strand.
ATCTGGGTAACAGTGCACCATCTTGGTGCTGTTTTCAATCGAAGAGATTGAAAGAGCATGTCCAGTCCTTGCTGTCTGTTTTGGAACTGGGTTTGCCTATTTTTAGCCGGTTTTGGATCAAACAGCTTTCCGTCCATTCCAGATTATTTCCATATGCTTCAGATGGGCCACAAAGAGATTGTGTTGGGAACACAGCTGTCCATTAATAGATCCTGAAATGTTAATTGAGCTACCTCCGGAGGGACGAGCCTTCCGTGTGCACCTTTCGAACACTGACTGTATTCAAGGACACCTGTCTGGACGTTTGCATGCCAGGAGCCTCCGTGTCCTCGTGTCCTTGCTGTATCCTGGATGTTTTATTAAAGCTTCTCAGTTCCAGGTAAAGGATTCCACCACGGCGCAGCCCACGGCATTGTCTCCACATATTACAGCCTGCACGCCGACAGCCGGTAATGGAAGTGATATCCGGCATCACGGATGGTTTTATCCCTCGTTTCGCTGAGCTTGAGACTGACCTTTTGACCTCGGAGGTGTAGCTTCCCCAGGGCGGAATCCTGATCTCCTCCTAACTGTCTCAACTGATGAGGAGTGCTCAGACATGCCAGTCAGGCTTAGCAAGGGTGGACCACCTGACGGGTAGTGGAATTTATGGGTGTGGGTGTGGGAGAAATTCTAAAAGTTCCCCGTGTTCCACACGTGACCTATCTGCCTAGTGCTGGATAGTACATGTACAGGATGACTGTACTTAAAGGGCCAGTATCATAAAAAATCTAATTTACCTTGATGTCATATATGACTGATAACTATAGAACCCTTTACACTAAAACAGTAGCTGCACAAATAGCTGCACCCAGGAGGAATCAACCGACAGGAATGAAACTTGGTGGACAGGCCTCATCTCTGTACCTGACTGACCCAACAGCCACCATTACAGACCTCCAGCGAGCAGTGGTGTCCTCCATCAGTCATCCTGTTAGTGCAGCACCATCGGCAGACGGCTGCACCACGCAGGACTACATGCACACAGACCGTTACCACGACTGTCCTTAACACCACGTCACCGTCACCAAAGACTGCAGTGGTGCCGTACCAGACTGTCATGGAGTGACTCAGAATGGCAGCGGGTCATCTTCAGTGACGAGTCCCGCTTTAGTCTTGGTGGAGACGCCCAACGAATCCGTGTGTGGAGGCACCGTGGTCAGCACCGAGAGGAACGGTTTGTCATCACACGTCCAGAAGACCTGGTGTCCCTCCACCTCCGCCCCTACCGCACCATCTGCAGGAACTGTGTGAGGATGTTCAAGCTTTCCTTCATTTCCTTCAATTGTTCCTTCATTCATTCATTCCTTTATCCATCACCAACATTGTTCCTTCATCCCTTCATTCCTTTATCCATCACCAACACTGTTCCTTCATCCCTTTATTCCTTTATCCATCACCAACACTGTTCCTTCATCCCTTCATTCCTTTATCCATCACCAACATTGTTCCTTCATCCCTTCATTCCTTTATCCATCATCAACACTGTTCCTTCATGTCTTTATTCCTTTATCCATCACCAACATTTTTTTGCATGTCTGCATGTCTGTTGTTTTGGGACTGTTTTGCTCCAGCTGTTGTGACATAACAGCTGGATAATGATGTTAGTATTGTATGGGAAGCGCAGCAGGCTAGGAATGTTGGATAGGCCCCGCCCACACGGTTCTCAAATGGGTCTGATCAGCGTTTTTAAGTCGTGCTGTAGCATTTAGATTTTTTATTCAGGCTTTGCTGGATGATGAATATTCAGTACCATACATGTTGGACACGGTGTTCCCCTGGAGCTTTAACAACAGATCAAAATCGAAATGATCTCATCGCCCGGATAAAGAGACCCCTAGCAGTTCTGGAGGTGCAGTTAGGCAGTGGTGCGTCTCTACGCAGCCGATCCAGCGACGGCACGCAGGAGTCTTAAATGTGGGGCTGAAACTCTTCCACTTGTCATGGAGCGGTTGATTAATGATCTGGAGTGTGCTGTGTGTATACACGCTCAATTATTCATGCCTGCATAGTTGGGGCTTGTTAACACGCTCCCAGGATGTGCGTATTAATCCGATGTGGAATGAGCGCGCGTTGAACTTTATTAACACTAATGCGGTTTTCTGAACGGTGCTCAGGCTCGGACCACCGAGGAGGCGCACAGCTGTGGTGTTCTCCTCACCGTTTCTGTACGAGATGCCGTGATTCCAGCGCAGGGGGTCGTGGAATGGGAATGGATTCAGTTCTGGATCTTTTCTCTTCATTCATGTATGATATAGAATAGGATGTATACTGTGTATATGTGTATACGCACTGTGTGGGTATATACTATAGTGCAGGACAGGACGACAGGTATGCAGCTGGACTAACGGGACAAAGCAGCTCAGAATAAATCCATCCAAACAGACAGATGAAGGTGAAGATGAATAATGAATGAATGGATGAAGGAATGAACAGATGAAGGAGCAATGTTAGTGTATGGAAATAGGAATTAATGGGTAATTTAATTAATGGATGAAGGAATTGTGTTTGTGTATGGACAAAGAAATGAACAAATGAAGGAAGAATGTTAGTGATGGATAAAGGAATGAACAGATGAAGGAACTGTGTTGGTGTATGCATAGGGGATTGAATGGATGAAGGAACAATGTAGGTGATGGATAAAAGAATGAACGGATAAAGGTACTGTGTTGGTGATGGATGAAGGAATGAATGGATGAAGGAACAATGTTAGTGTATAAGTGATAGATAAATGAAAATTTATATAAATTTTCATGAATGGATGAAAGAACAGTCTTGGTGATGGATAAAGGAATGAATGGATGAAGGAACTGTGTTGGTGATGGATAAAGGAATGAATGGATGAAGGAACTGTGTTGGTGATGGATAAAGGAATGAATGGATGAAGGAACTGTGTTGGTGATGAATGACGAAATGAATGGATGAAGGAACAATGTTAGTATATAAGTGATAGATAAATGAATGAATGAAGGAGTAATGTTGGTGGTGGATAAAGGAATGAATGGATGAAGGACTAATCTTAGTATATAAGTGATAGATAAATGAATGAATGAATGAATGAAGGAGTAATGTTGGTGGTGGATATGCGCAGTTACCTCAGTTGGCCTCTGACAGCGATAGCTGTTACCTGAATGCCAGATTTAATTCCGCTTTTGACCTTTGGAGATGCGGGAAACCCCCCTCGTCTTTTCCGAGCAGGACGGATTTCTCAGTGATTTCTGTTTCTTTATTGTTCTTTTATAATCAGTTCTGATTTACTTGATCTCAGTTTCAATTACAGTCCATGGTCGGGGAGAAGGTGAGCATGCTCCCTCGCACCCTGCAGTGGGGCTGTAGGAGCCCTAGGTGATCATGTCTAAATAAAGAACATACACGTTTAGAGAGACGACAGGAAAATATTACCAGAAAAGGCTTCAAGCAATGTTGATGATGGATAAAGGAATGAAGGGATGAAGGAACAGTGTTGGTGATGGATAAAGGAATGAAGGGATGCAGGAACAGTGTTGGTGATGGATAAAGGAATGAAGGGATGAAGGAACAGTGTTGGTAATGGATAAAGGAATGAAGGGATGAAGGAACAGTGTTGGTGATGGATAAAGAAATGAAGGGATGAAGGAACAGTGTTGGTGATGAATAAAGGAATGAATGGATGAAGGAACAGTGTTGGTGATGGATAAAGGAATGAAGGGATGAAGGAACAGTGTTGGTGATGGATAAAGGAATGAAGGGATGAAAGAACAATGTTGGTGATGGATAACGGAAGGAACAGGTGAAGGAACAGTGTTAGTGATGGATAAAGGAATGAATGGATGAAGAAATAATGTTGGTGATGGATAAAGTAATGAACAGATGAAGGAACTGTGTTGCTGATGGATGAAAGAATGAACGAATGAAGAAACTACGCTGGTGATAGATAAAGGAATGAACGGATGAAGGAACAGTGTTGGTGATGGATAAAGGGATGAAGGGGCTGAAGGAACAATGTTACTGATGGATAAAGGAATGAACGGATGAAGGAACAGTGTTGGTGATGGATAAAGAAATGAAGGGATGAAGGAACAGTGTTGGTGATGAATAAAGGAATGAGTGGATGAAGGAACAATGTTGGTGAAGGATAAAGGAATGAAGGGATGAAGGAACAGTGTTGGTGATGGATAAAGGAATGAGTGGATGAAGGAACAATGTTGGTGATGGATAAAGGAATGAGTGGATGAAGGAACAATGTTGGTGATGGATAAAATAATGAACAGATGAAGGAACTGTGTTGCTGATGGATGAAGGAATGAACGGATGAAGGAACTGTGTTGCTGATGGATGAAGGAATGAACGGATGAAGGAACATGGTTTGTAGTAGTTCCTATGATGTCCTCTAGGGGCGTCTCCAGCAGGAAATGGGATCTTTCTCTCCTCGTGAAAGGAAGTGGGGTAGTGCCCTCCAGTAGGAGCAGGACAGTGTTTGGAACATGTGCTTGTGACTGGATCTTAGGACACCTGTGAACTCCGTTCCTGGGAGACTCGGCTGGGTGCATGCTCAGATGTAAGTGCAAGTTTTGGTTTCATATGGATGAAGTTGATGAGCTAACTTATGCTAACATGCTAACATGCTATGCTAATATCAGAGTTGGGGGACTCGAGTCACATCTTTAAGGACTTGCTTGACAAACACTGATAAAAGACTGGACTGGCCTTTGACTTGGTATTCATGACTCGAGTCTTGACTTAGATTTGAGGCAGATGACTCAAAATGACTTTGATTTTATATGAAATATTTGCATCTATGGGATTTTTGTGGAAACATGATCGAGTGATTTCAGTTGCTTTGCGTGCAAACCTGGCGAGCACAGGTCAGCGTACGAAGGGGCCTGTATGGTGAAGCTGGCTACACCAGAAATAGTGAGGTTTGGATTGGAGGAATCTGTTGTGGATGGAATTAAAGTAAGACCAGCGATATGGAGGGTCTGCAGGTCAAACACCAGTGACACCACCACCACCAACTTCATCGGTCACTACAGAACCCACTCAGAGAGGTAGGTGACTGTGTGGTTTGGTGAGTCAGCGGTTCTACTGTAGAGTCAGCGGTTCTACTGTAATCCTGTAAAACGTTTCGTTGCCTGGCCCAAGTCTGGCTGATATCGGATATTCGTGTTTCCCAAATTCCATTTTCTATATAAGTCATGGTAACCAGGGAACAACCTGCAGGCGGTTCATTCCCGATCCTTCATTTCACCCAGTACTTTTGATTACTGTAGCCAGAATCACTACAGGAGGTGTGGAAGACGGTAAGAGACCGTCTCTAAAGTGTGGGCTCTGTTTAAAACGTACAAGATTCCGAGAGATCAAGGGCCTGTGGACAGTATTTCTAAAGACTTGAAACTGTTTGATGTGTTAGTTATGTTGCCTCAGTCTCTCAGGATTGTTCACATGACTGTTTGGCTTTCTGTGAACTGTAACAGGAAAACAGTGATGCCGTGTCATATGAGAAACGCCTTCTACAGACGAGTTAAGAGGTGGAGGAGAAATGAAACAGTATTTGGTGAGGTTAAAAATAAAATTCGGCTCATCATGGCTGCTGCCTTTAACTGGTTTGAATGTGGAATCTGATTTAAGAGCATCATGACTCCATATGAGATGACCTGTAGAAGGACTTGCTTGGATGTTCCTGGATTAATTGGACGTGTGTGACTTACTCCCACCTCTGGCTTATATGCTATGTAGTGCTCAACTGTTACACTGACATGCTATGCTGGTATTTTACTATGCTATGCTGCTCTGCCAACATTTACCATGTAATTACGCTTTACATGCTATGCATATGAGATGCTATGCCCACATGCTGACATGCTACGCTTATGAGATGCTATGCTTATTAGATGTTATGCCTGTATGCTGACACGCTATGCTTGAGATGCTATGCCCGCATGCTGACATGATAGGGTTATGAGATGCTATGCCCGCATGCTGACTTGCTATGCTTATGAGATGCTATGCCCGCATGCTGACTTGCTATGCTTATGGGATGCTATGCCCGCATGCTGACTTGCTATGCTTATGAGATGCTATGCCCGTATGCTGACACGCTATGCTTATGAGATGCTATGCCCGTATGCTGACACGCTATGCTTATGAGATGCTATGCCCGCATGCTGACACGCTATGCTTATGAGATGCTATGCCCGCATGCTGACACGCTATGCTTATGACATGATATGCCCATATGCTGACACGCTATGCTTATGAGATGCTATGCCCGTTTGCTGACACGCTATGCTTATGAGATGCTATGCCCGTTTGCTGACATGCTATGCTTATGAGATGCTATGCCCGTTTGCTGACATGCTATGCTTATGAGATGCTATGCCCGTTTGCTGACATGCTATGCTTATGAGATGCTATGCCCGTTTGCTGACATGCTATGCTTATGAGATGCTATGCCCGCATGCTGACACGCTATGCTTATGAGATGCTATGCCCGTTTGCTGACATGCTGCACTTATGAGATGCTATGCCCGTTTGCTGACATGCTATGCTTATGGGATGCAATGCTTATGAGATGCTATGCCCGTATGCTGACATAATAAGCTTATGAGATGCTATACCCATATGCTGACATGCTATGCTTATGAGATGCTATACCCGTATGCTGACATGCTATGCTTATGAGATGCTATGCCCGTATGCTGACATGCTATGCTTATGAGATGCTATGCCCGTATGCTGACATGCTATGCTTATGAGATGCTATGCCCGTATGGTGACATGCTATGCTTATGAGATGCTATGCCCGCATGCTGACTTGCTATGCTTATGAGATGCTATGCCCGCATGCTGACTTGCTATGCTTATGAGATGCTATGCCCGCATGCTGACTTGCTATGCTTATGAGATGCTATGCCCGTATGCTGACTTGCTATGCTTATGAGATGCCATGCCCGTATGGTGACATGCTATGTTTGAGATGCTATGCCTATATGCTAACATGCTGTGCCCGTATGTGGCGCTAATGGTTTAATAGAGTCCAGAGAGGACTAAGCTATGGCTTTGAAGTTGGAGCTAGTAAAATTTCATTCTTTTTAGCTGGGAGAACCGGCTGAACCAAAAGACTTTAGTTTTCGGACTGACTACTAAGCTTGGTCAGAGGTTTGCCGGTACCCATATGTGCTGACATGGTTTTGTGTACAGTAGTATTTCTGTGCTCTAATAGTTTAAATATCCTTCTTATGCTTCGAGGTTACACTGCTTGTGGCCGTCATGAGATTAGTTAGCTCGCATGATGACATGCTATGTTTGAGATGCTATGCCCATATGTGGCTAAATCCTGCTTAGCCATGTCTCTCTGGATTCTTTATGATTCTGCTGAACTACTAAGGTCACAGCAGGACTGGATGCCGTGGTAGTGGACAATGGAGGGGTGAGTAGGATCACTAGAGGACATAAGTTCTTCTCTTATAGACAATGTCTCCAAGTTCTCACGTTCCCTCTTTCTCTGCTATTGGAATACTAAAGCATCCTGATGCCTAGGCCGGTCAGTAAGGACCGCACAAACAGTTCCCACAATTTTAGAGAAACACAAAACAGATGGCAGAATATTTGCTGAGTCAACAAACCAAAGAGAAACATGTGCGGTCAGAACGTCAATAAACAAGTTTCAAATTTCGAGTTTATTTTGTCATTTGTGCAACGCGTCAGGACATTCATGCATTGGAATGGTGGTGGTGAGGCACGGGTAATCACGCTACAGCAGGGCGGCCTTCATATACATACTAAATCAACAGAAATATTTTATATACATTAAAAATATGGAGACAGGAGCGTCCTACATAAACTCTCTACTGTGTACTCTAATGTGAGTCCCCTGTGACTGAAACCTAATATGGATTAATACCACCATGAGCATTAATAACAGCTGTGGTTGGATTTGGCTTGGCCTGGACAAGTTTCTGGATGTAGGCCACATCAATGTTCAGACAATCGTCCGTCAAAGAATTGGTCAGCTGGCCCAGATTTGGTGGATGCCTTCCCTGGAGTTGTACTGGTTGTTCCAGGTGGTCCCACTGATTTCCAAGAGGGTTCAAATCTGGGGACTTTGCAGGCCAGTCCAGATGTGTGAATGCTCCTGAATGTTCATCTTGGAATACCAGGATAGGACCGCGTAGGGCCGGCATGTTTACTGACACGCCAGACGTCTCGGTATGGAGCTGTAGAGGTTCCTAATGGTGTCCTGTGATAATCCATCCCATGCAGCTTGAACATCCTCACACAGTTCCTGCAGATGGTGCGGTAGGGGTGGAGGTGGAGGGACACCAGGTCTTCTGGACGTGTGACAACAAACCGTTCATCTTGGTGCTGACCACGGTGCCTCCACACACGGATTCGTTGGGCGTCTCCACCAAGACTAAAGCGGGACTCGTCACTGAAGATGACCCGCTGCCGTTCTGAGTCACTCCATGACAGTCTGGCACGACACCACTGCAGTCTTTGGTGACGGTGACGTGGTGTTAAGGACAGTCGTGGTAACGGTCTGTGTGCATGTAGTCCTGCGTGGTGCAGCCGTCTGCCGATGGTGCTGCACTAACAGGATGACTCATGGAGGACACCACTGCTCACTGGATGGGTCAGTCAGGTACTGAGATAAGGCCTGTCCATTAAGCCAGCTAACAAAGAGTAGCTGCCATGTATCGGCAGCTCGTTCCACTTGGGAGCTGTTTCCAACCTGACGCTTGCACGCTGATATTTGCCTGTATTAAAGGGGCAGGTTTCTTAAAGGAAGTCCAATATTCAGAGTCCAGAGAGGCAGGGGTCAAATCGAGGCAGGGCAATATTAGAGGCAAATCCATAACGGCAAAAAGCAGGGGGCTCAAAACACAAACGAAACCATGGCTACGAAGTCAGGCACGAAACACAGAGACACACAGAGATGAGGTACATATGGATGTCTTATTGACTCATCAATCAGCTGCAGGTGTAAGCTGTAGCGTCCAAACGAGGAGACATTAGGACCAAGCCCCCCTTTTTGGGCGCGGCTCTCAAAACGCAAGCGCAGGCATGCCTGGACCATTCCATTGGGAAACACTCTGCGTCTGCTGTTTCCCCGTAGCCCCACTCAGCAACACAGGGACTGGGACAAAGCATGTGCTCCTGGTTTCTCAGCTCCCCTCCCCTTCCCCCAAAAATAGTTTGGGGAGCCTCCTCCTGAACACAGACTGGAAGAGGCTCCAGGGAGAGTCCAAGTGGAGTCTCCCCAGAGGGGGGAGCCATTATGACAGATACCTGTCGTTTTAGGCCCAGCTCCCATTGCACAAGCCTAGGCGGGCCAGGACCATTCCTTTGGGAACTCAGTGTCTGTTGTTTCCTCACTGTCCCTTCAGCATCATATGGGATATTGGTGTAGATCCCCTCCTAAACAAAACACATGCTCCTCCTTTCTCAGTTCTCAGGGAAAAGCAGACTGGAAGAGGCTCCAGGGAGAGTCCAAGTGGAGTCCCCCCGCCCCCCTCACCATCATGACATTCCCAGAACGTCTGCACATTCTGCATGGGATTATTCTGCATCGCCAAACACATTAGCTGACAACAGAATGTGATCTCAAGCAGAAAATGGCGTATATGATGCTCACTGAGTTAATCTACCAGCAGTTCATTAAGATCGGAATGTTTTCGCGGTGTTATCGATATGACGTTTGACACCTGTGGAAGGTTTTCTCCACCTCGAATGCTCTGTTGATTTACACCTATCTGAGCGTCTATGTCTAATTCTACCTGTTAGCTACGTCTCCCCCGCTAATGTGATACTCCACATGAGGGAGCATGAGGGTTAGCATGTGCTTCCTCAGAGACGTGCAAAACCAGGGACCACATTTGTCTTACACTGGGCAAGCGAAGGTGCTAGGAGGAGAACGCTAACCGCTAGTACTGTTACGTCAGATAACAGACGCCAACATTGGCAAGCATTAGAGATGGGGGTGGGGGGAGGTCCTGTTAGTGCAGCACCATTGGCAGACGGCTGCACCACACAGGACTACATGCACACAGACCGTTACCACGACCGTCCTTAACACCACGTCACCGTCACCAAAGACTGCAGTGGTGTCGTACCAGACTGTCATGGAGTGACTCAGAACGGCAGCGGGTCATCTTCAGTGACGAGTCCCGCTTTAGTCTTGGTGGAGACGCCCAATGAATCCGTGTGTGGAGGCACCGTGGTCAGCACCAAGATGAACGGTCTGTTGTCACACGTCCAGAAGACCTGGTGTCCCTCCACCTCCACCCCTACCGCACCATCTGCAGGAACTGTGTGAGGATGTTCAAGCTGCTTGGGATGGATTATCACAGGACTCCATTAGGAACCTCTACAGCTCCATACCGAGACGTCTGGCATGTTGGGTTAGCAAACATGGCGGCCCGACGCCATACTGATGATGTGCTCACAATGACGGTAGAAATCAACCACACCATCGGGGACGGACTCTGACATTAACACACAAACAGTTCACCTACATCTTTCAACCCCGGCTGGAGCTTCAGATTCAAACTCTGACGTAGCGCCAGACAAACGGCTCGGAGCAACGGCAGATAGCGACGGTTGCTGTATAGTAATTTGATAGGCCATAAAACCAGTGACAGCACTCAGAGAAAACTTCAGCTTGATAAATTCGATTGGGCAGGCCAATCAATCTGGATAGGGGGAATATATAAATCTCATTTAGAGAGGAAAAATTCAGAGGATCTGAATTCATGGAGGGCTGGGCACTGAATCATCGTTAGCCCTGTAGCTTTTAACCAGGGGAAATGCCTTATGTTCTCATATTTGGGTAGTAGTTCTCTTTCCTTCTCTGGTGAGTCCTTCAGCTGTTCCTCATCTTCATGCACTCATGTAAGCCGCTGCTGTAGAACAAGTTAACTGTGACTGTGTTGGGTTTTGTAAAGCTGCCACTCAAGAAGCCTGTCCAAGTTACTCCATCAGATTCACTACGTCAGTTTGTCCCAAAGATTACATGACATGAAATGAATGAAGACGACACCATTTGGGTTCAGTGAAAGGATCCGGGTTCGGTTCCCAGCTGGGGCATCCATGGTTTGCATATCGTCGCCGTCCAAAGAAAAACAAGTATCTCCAAAATGGCAACTTTACAGGAGAGGCCAAAAACCTCATTTCATTTGAATGGAAGTCTATGGAACCAGACGTCTTACCAAGCAGTTTTGCGCCATTTCTGTTGGTCCCTTCTTCATGAAATTTGTACACAGTGTAAACAGCAGCTCATGTGATCAAATGAGGCATAAAAGTAAAAATCAACAAAAATGGAGATACATGATTTTCATTGGACAGCGACGAAATATCTCATGTCTGTGTGGGCTTCCTGTGGGTTCGTGTATGTGTGTAGAGCTGTTTGTCTGCCCTGTGATGGACTAATGGCCTGTCCAGGGTGTTTCCTGCCGTCCACTCAATGAATGCTGGGATAGGCTCCAGCATCCCCCACGGTCCATCAGGATGAATCCATATAGAAGGTCAGCGAAGGAGTGATGAATCTATTGCTCCTTTTAGCCAATATGATGGGACACTAGCAGGAATGGTATAAGCCACAAGCCCATTTACCTTTACAGGTCAAACATGGTTCCTCAAAGCCACTGGTTCTGTTCAGGCTTCCTAGAACCCTAGTCTGCATTTTCACCAGTTTGTTATTGAAACCAAGGAATGTCAAAGAATACACCGGCTGTTATTACAGACGCATGCTGCTATCCAAAAACATAGGCATGGCTCAACTACTTGCGGTAGGTGGACATAGAAGAGGTTGTTCAGCTGACCACTAGGTGTCGCCATTGTTGTCCTGTGGTCACGGTTTGGTACTTAAGAACATACAACTCTGTGACTCCAGCTGAGAGCGAACTTTGCCGGTTCAGAACTCGCATGTGTTTGGTGGAAATGCACCAAAAGGTTCAGTTCAGCATGTAAACCGGAGCGGAACTGGTTCCACGTTGGTGGCCATGGGTGGATCAGTGGCATCATTCCAAAGAAAACCACCATGAATCAGTTGGTTTGCAGGGTGGTTGTGACTTGTGAGCTAATTGCAGGTAGCTGAGGCTAACACCACCCGTTAAACGGTGGAAGAGGAACAGGAACTGAAGGGAATCTGGAGCTGGAGTCGTACACAGAGGAGGAGATAATTAAAATTTGATAGAGAGGATATGACAGGATGGGAGAGCAATGTCACCGGTAGATGAAGAAACCTTGGCAGCAGTATAAGCTAGGGGAATGCTTGATGTAAAAATGCCACACCACGCAAACCCCCTAGGCCAGAGACTTGCTTCACACAAGGACATAAATGGAGACGTGCCTTTTTTATATTGTTGTTTCGTTCAAAAAGTGTCACGACACAATTCGTGCGTTCTGGGCATTAGAGCAAGTGGCACTGTAGTGACAGTCAAAGCTGCCGGGATGCTTTAGCAGACAACTAATTGAGTCTAACAAAAAAAAAAAAAGCAGTTTCCTTGAAAAACTATTTGCACCCTTCAGATCTTCAGAGTCTCAATTTGTTTTTTTGTTTGTTTGCATATTTTTCATACTTTAATGTTTCAGACCAAAGAAACCAAGTAAACATAAGATGCTGTTGATTTTCAATTCACCACTTGGATCCAGTTTCAGTAGCCGCACACAGACATGGTTGCTACCAGACCTGTTCAATCTAAACATCACTTCAGTTCAGCTTGTCTGGCAGCGAGAAGCAGCTGGCTGTTCTCAAATAGCAGCATAAGTCCATGTTCTAAAAACAGTCATGGAAATCTGCCTCCTGGAAAGGGTTACAAAGCCATTGCTAAGGTTTTGGAACTCCAGTGAACCACACTGAAAGTCATTCTCCACAAAAAAAAACATGTACCGGAGTGGGTGGCCTACCAGAAAGAGTGCATCGACGACTCATGCACGAACAAAGAACCCAGTGGAACATAGAAAGAACCTCACCTTCCTCAGTTAAGTTCAACGTACCTGATCCCAGAACAACAATGGCACCCATGGGTGAGTCCCAAACTGCAAAACCACCGTTGACCAAAGACTGTAAAGTCTCGTCTAGATGACCTCCCAAGACTTTTGGGATATAATTCAAAGGTCAAAGGTGAAACTTTCTGGAACTGAAGGAGTCCCATTACAACTGGTTAACACTGTTAACATGCCACCATAAGAACATCACACCAACAGTAAAACATGGTGGTGGTAGTGTGATGGGCTTCTTTGCTTCTCCAGGACCTGGACTGTCCTCTATCAGAAAACCCTGATGGATAAATGTCCACCCGTCATCATGCAGCGGGACAATGATCCAAAACACACAAGCAAGTCCACGTCTGAATAGACTCCAAAGAAACAACATCAAGGTTTTGTAGGGACAGAGCAGAAGTCCTGACTGAAATCCCATTGGGTTGCCATGGTAACACCGTAACCATGCCCTCCATGATGGAAAAGCTTTCATAGTAGCTAGATTCAAAGGAGTGGAACTAGATTCCTCCACAGAGAGGTAAAAGACTCCTCCAGTTAATGGGTTTAGGGGAGCAATTACATTTGCACATGGGCAATTTTGCGTTTGGGAGCTGGAATAACTCCACTGAGATCATCTGAGTGCCCAGTAATGTGACTGAGTTTTTATAGAGGGCCGGGGTTGTCCTTGCATTTGCATCCTTGTGTTGAGGATGGCCTTAAAGATGTGCAACACCGTCAAACCAAACACTGTCATGTATACGAGGACGACGACGGGACGTTGATGTCATGCACGGCCTACGGGGGGTGTATCCAGAGTAACAAAACAGGAACCTTGGTCCAGACTTGCAGTTGCAAGAACGCCTGTAAATGAAGGTTGAAATCTTCATCAGAATTTCGTTAAATGCAGTCACTCAAAAGCTCTTTATAAAACCAGACGGCTTTTTTTCCCTGCTACCGCATCTGTCCAACGAACCCATGTGGAATCTTTCAAGAGTGCAGCTCATCCATTAAGTGAACACCTTGTGATCTGTAAAAAGGCTGCATGCTTCTGTCCTCTGGTAACACGCGTTACATCGCATGAACGATCACAAGGACCCAAGGTGATCCTGGCTGTGGTCTCTGTAGATCTAAAACCAACGAGGATGGAGGGAAAGGCCTGTGGAGTCCACGGAGAATTCGTTTCTCCTTTGTTTCTCCTCGAAGCTGCGGCCTGCAGCAGAGCGCATTCATCTTCATGCCGTGCCAGACTCAAATTGCTTTATTCGGAGTTTGAAAACTTAAATTGAATTTGTTCTGTGCCATTTGGGCCTGTGAAACGTGGCGGAACGTGGGCGCAGACAAAGGGGCCCAGAAACCTCTGAAGCCTGATGAATTGGGAACGCTGTGTCATATTGCTGAAACATGAGCGCAAACGAGATCAATCAATTGTTAGCCATCCAAGATGGCGGCACGAAATGGATGTCAGTTGTGGGCTGTGTAGGGGGGGTGTAGTCATGGGTTGGATGGTGGGGATGTAGTCATGAGCTGGAGGTGGGCCGTTGTGGGCCCGAGGTTAGGGAACCATCCTTGTGGTCCGAAGGTTTCTGGTCCGTTTCCCTTGACCAACAGGGCACAACTGAAGTGCCCTTGAGTAAGGCACTTCCCCCAACTGCTTCTTGGGTGGATGGGGCTGCTCACTGCCCCCAGGGTGTGTATGATGGGGGTGGGTTCCACTACACAAATGGGTTAAATGCAGATCCTCTGTGTACTAACCCAAATGGTCAGTGGTTCAAAATTCAAACTCTGTGCACCTAAACTTATTCTAGAAATTCCAAAATCCTATAAATCTGGGAATTCTCACACTGGCTGTGCTGGTTCCACCAGGACAAGAAGTGGGCACGCTCAAACAACCAAGACGATGTGGATTCCGTACACCTACCTTATTCCTCTCCGATCTGCGATCTCTCGGCAACAAAACGGAGAGAGCTACTTCCGCCCAACCGAACCAGCGAGGGCTTTCCAACTTTCCCTGAATGTAACTGAGACACAACGTTCCCGATAACATGTTGGAGCTGGAGATGGGAAGCTTAGTGGCAAAAGCCTGGAGGGGAAATCTGCTTCACCTCTTTCAGACACCCCCCCTCTGGTCGAAGACTCGGGACCATCATTCCCTGTGACTCATTTGCACAGCTGTAGAAATGTTTCAGCGGTACACGGTGGTGCACTGCATAGCACTGGCATCCCACAGCAGGAAGGGCCTGGGTTTGATTCCCCGCCTGGACTCCACCCTTTCTGTGGAGTTCCTTCTGGGTGCTCTAGTTTTCTCCCACGGTCCAAAGACATGCAGTCAAGTTTGTGATGCTGAATTGGCCCCCTAGGTGCGAGTGTGTGCGTGTGAATGTGTGTAGCTGCCTGCCCTCCACCCAATGCCTGCTGGGATAGGCTCCAGAACCCCCAAGACAAATTCCTTGAATGCATAGCATACTTGGCGAAACAAAGAGATTCTGATTCTGGTGGAGAATGAGAGGGGCCTCGCTTTTACGGTTCTGCCTCGATTTGTGACTCTGGCTTAACAGTTTTGCTCTGCTGTGTCTAAATGTGATTTGATGCTTAGAGTGCTGCCCTCCCCGAAAAGCCAGATAAGCAAGCGTCGCTCCGCATCGTTGAGCAGGCTCAGGCAGGTGGAACCCCAGCCCCAAACCCCCACCCCCCCAAACCCTCACTTTCCTGTTACGGATGAAAATAACTGCAGCTGAAGAGTTGAGTCATAAAAGGTCCGCGCAGAGGGACATGCTGTATGCTCTCTGAATACGGTGGCGTACGGTCCCGCATTAGATCGATAGAGTCCAAAAAAAGGACATTGGCGTACTAGTGATTCAGCCTGGCAGAGTGTGGAGCAGCCAATCAGAACGGAGAATACGTCAGTCGGGTACAATTTGTAAGAGTTTTAGTTCAGGACGTTCTAATATTGTCGTGAAATGTCAGGGTCATCTATGAATCATGTTGCTGAAGTCAGCATGCTTCCCAGCTTGACCTGATCTGTCCCGTCCTGTCTCGTAACTCCACTTTGTACCTGAGGAGGCGATAGTGAGCCACTGGGGGGCAGGGGATAAAATCAGTTCAGCGTGAAAGGATGTGGAGGTAGTCCTGCTGCTCCGCCGACTGCTGCCCCACTAACCAGCTAGACACGACTTGGCCCATCCTGTCTTGTAATACCACTTGGTACCTGAGGAGGCGATAGTGAGTGACTGTGGCATAGGGTGGTGGTAGCACTATGGCGATAGACCCAACCCAGCACGTCCTGTCTTGTAATACCACTTTGTACCTGAGGAGGCAATAGTGAGTGACTGTGGCATAGGGTGGTGGTAGCGCTATGGCGGTAGACCCAACCCAGCACGTCCTGTCTTCTAATACCACTTTGTACCTGAGGAGGCGATAGTGAGTGACTGTGGCATAGGGTGGTGGTAGCGCTATGGCGGTAGAGCCAACCCAGCATGTCCTGTCTTCTAATACCACTTTGTACCAGAGGACGTGATGGCAAGTGACTGTGGCATGGGGTGATGGTAGTACTGCTGCCCTAACAGATGCTACTCCAACAAACCAGCTAGACCCGGGCCGGCCCGCCTTGTAATACCACGTTGTACCTGCAGAGGCGGTAATGAGTCACTGTGCCAGGGCATGGAATCAGTCCAACATGAGATGTAGCAGTAGCACTGCTGCCCCGCTAACCAGCTATACCCAACCCGCCCTGCCCCATCTAGTCATTAAACACAGCGATGGCTTAAGCTCTTGCCGAGCAGCTGCCACCGCCGCCAACTGCAGCCGCCCACTGCAGCCGCCCACTCTCAGCAAGATGGCTGCTGCCCCGACGACTGTTGGCCCGCTAACCAGCTACACTTAACCCTGCCCGTCTCGTAGTGCCACTTTGTACCTGCAGAGGCGATAATGAGTGCCAGGAAGTGGAATCAGTCCAACATAGGACGATGTAGCAGTAGCACTGCTGCCCCCCTAACCAACTACACCCGACCCACCCTGCCCCATCCTGTAATTAAACACAGCGCTGGCTCAAGCTCTTGGCGAGCTGCTGCTGCCACCACCGCCAACTGCAGCAACCCGCTCTCAGCAAGATGGCTGCCGCCCCAACGACTGCTGGCCCGCTAACCAGCTACACCCGACCTGCCCTGCTCCATCTAGTCATTAAACACACAGAGATGGCTCAAGCTCTTGTTGAGCAGCTGCCACGTCTGCCAACTGCAACCGCCCACTCTCAGCAAGATGGCTGCCACCAACTGCTGCCGCTCACTCTTAGCAAAAAGCGCGTTCAGCAGCAAACAAGAAGTGATATAAATAGAAGCAGAAGACGAGTTAACGCTGGCGCTGCTTTCCACCACTGGAGGCGCTCTTGGAGAGCAAAGGGTGGAGGTTTGATGCTGTAATGTTACTTCTAGACTGGTACAGAGAGAACAGGGGGACGAAGGGACTCTGCATTTCCTTGTTTCCTACGGTAGGAGTGGACACCACAGCTTTCCGGCGATAGCTTGCCCCCTGTTTGTTTGACAGGTTGCATCATCTTACAAATTGCCCCTTTTGAAGGCATGCTAACACAAACAGGACGAAATATGTTTGCCCAACAGCCCTCCTGCCCACACACCTGCAATTTAAATGATGGCAGTCAACCTCTGTCAGGTTTAATCAGAGCGCGGAGCCCTTACAGAGTCACACGTGTCAGGAATAGAGCTCGTCATTCGGGCATTATCCTGCCCTGTCCAAGCATGAGAAGCTTCGGGGCCATTACGCAGTCACCTTGCCACTCTAATGACTGCCTCGCTGCCTGTAAATACAGCGTGCCTGCTCACTCAAGCATTAAGCAGAGGCACGGTTTCAAAAGGATGTCAATAAGCAGGAGAAAACAGGCTGCAGCGACAGCAGAGAGCCCGCGCACGCAGCATGCTGAGGAGATGCTAACGCTTTGTCAACCCGGCGCTCTTCGCACCCCGCTCCTCTGTTAATTAGCTGTTGTTAGGAGTGTGTGTGTTCTGGCTGAGGCAGTCGATGGATGTGTTTCTCACGCTTTAGTTCCTCCTGAGCATGACCTTCTCACACACAACGGAGGGCGTGCATGGCTACGTGTGAGGCTTGTGGGTTCTTCTCAGGCCATGTTTGCCTTCACAGGTGCAGCTGTTTTGCCTAGAGCTTCACCTGCCACACAACATAGACATAACACGCTCGTCGTCAACCCAGAAGGAGGTGTGGTGTTGCAGTGCTGGTGGGAAGGAAGGTTAAGGTTTACCAGGATCAATAACTGATGATAAGTGTAGACTGATATGATCAATATTTATTGAGCTACACATACAGAAGTCTGTCTCTCAGTATGGCGTCGGGCCGCCGTGTTTGCTAACCCAACACGCCAGACGTCTCGGTATGGAGCTGTAGAGGTTCCTGATGGAGTCCTGTGATAATCCATCCCATGCAGCTTGAACATCCTCACACAGTTCCTGCAGATGGTGCGGTAGGGGTGGAGGTGGAGGGACACCAGGTCTTCTGGATGTGTGACAACAGACCGTTTGTCTTGGTGCTGACCACGGTGCCTCCACACACGGATTCGTTGGGCGTCTCCACCAAGACTAAAGCGGGACTCGTCACTGAAGATGAAGTTTGGTTGTAAACAGTAAGCAAGCTCAGATCAACTGCTGGTGTTAGGAAGACACCCAGATAAGGTTCTTCAGCAGACGTTCTCCTTCCTCAACAAATGACATGCCCACGGATCTCGTCACGGGTCTTGCTTAAGAACCCGTTCCATGTTAGTGTCGAAAGGCTCTCGAAGTATCCGGTCGGTATTGATTAATAGGAGTTAATAGTTTAGTGTTAAGATGTGGTTGTGTTTTGCACCAGTAGATGGCAGCATTGTAATCCATCTTCACCATTAGACTCCTTCACTCCAAAGTAAGCAAGAGTCTAAGGGTGCTACGCTAACATTAGCGTTAGCATTAGCAAATATATGCATATATATTTAACACTGCGATATATTTCCTTGCTTACATGTTAAGCAACATACTAAATTGGATCTCTGCATCATGATACATATCATAACATAACTAATGCTCAGTCTTTTGTAGTCCATTAATTTCTACTGTATTACCCTGTTCTTTAATAGTCAGGACCCCCACAGAGGAGGTATGATGTGGGTGGTGGATCATTCTCAGCACTGCAGTGACACTGATGTGGTGGTGGTGTGTTGGTTTGTGTTGGGCTGGTGTGAGTGGATCAGACACAGCAGTGCTGCTGGACATCTCAGTGTCACTGTTGGACTGAAATTTGTCCACCAACCAAAACTATGCAGCTGGCAGCGTCCTGTGGGCAGCTGTAGGCAGCGTCCTGTGGGCAGTATCCGGTAGGTAGCGTCCTGTGGACAGTAACCGGTAGGTAGCGTCCTGTGAGCAGCTGTAGGCAGCGTCCTGTGGGCCGTGTACTGGGGGCAGTGTCCTGAAGCCAGCGTCCTGTGGGCAACTCTAGGCAGCGTCCTGTGGGCAGCTGTAGGCAGAGTCCTGTGGGCAGCTCTAGGCAAAGTCCTGTGGACAGCTGTAGGCAGCGTCTTGTGGGCAGCTGTAGGCAGCATCCTGTGGGCAGCTGTAGGCAGCATCCTGTGGGCAGCTGTAGGCAGCATCCTGTGGGCAGCTGTAGGCAGCGTCCTTGGGCAGCTGTAGACAGGGTCCTGTGGGCAGCTGTAGACAGGGCCCTGTGGGCAGCGTCCGGTAGGTAGCGTCCTGTGGGTAGCATCCTGTGGGCAGTGTCCGGTGGGCAGCTGTAGGCAGCGTCCTGTGGGCCGTGTCCTGAGGGGCAGCGTCATGAAGCCAGCGTCCTGTAGGCAGCGTCCTGTGGGCCGTGTCCTTGAGGCAGCGTCCTGAAGCCAGCGTCCTGTGTGCAACTCTAGGCAGCGTCCTGTGGGCAGCTGTAGGCAGCGTCCTGTGGGCAGCTGTAGGCTGCGTCCTGTGGGCAACTGTAGGCAATGTCCTGTGGGCAGCTGTGGGCAGCTGTAGGCAGCGTCCTGTGGGCAGCTGTAGGCAGCGTCCTGTGGGCAGCTGTAGGCAGGGTCCTGTGGGCAGTATCTGGCAGGTAGCGTCCTCTGGGCAGTATCCGGTCGGTAGCGTCCTGTGGGCAGCTGTAGGCAGAGTCCTGTGGGCAGCGTCCGGTAGGTAGCATCCTGAAGGCAGTGTCCTGTGGGCCGTGTCCTGAAGCCAGCGTCCTGTGGGCCGTGTCTTGGGGCAGCGTCCTGAGGCCAGCGTCCTGTAGGCAGCGTCCTGGGGGCTGTGTCCTCGGGCCAGCGTCCTAATGAAAGATTAGTATATTATTAATAGTATAAATATCTAGAAATCATCTTCATACAATATTCCGACTACCATCTCATAGTAAGTAACACTGATATTTCCTCATTGCCTCATTGCAAGTTCCTTGAGAAACTACCGAGAGCTCACGATCCCTGGAACAACCGTAGATTGCAGTTCTGTTTGTGCAATGTCAGAGCCATCAAGCAGGAAATTGGCTAACTAATGTGGTGATTTCACACTACTGGCTATGATTTAATGAAGGAATGTTTCGGAAAAGAGCGCTAACGACTTCTCACGGTGCGTGCAGTTGCACAGAAACGCATTTGATTAAAAGGAGATGCGGGTTTGGCCGCGTTTGTGGCTTGGACCGAAACAGAAGAGCCTTGTTCAAAGCACCGCGTATGTGTGTCTCCGGGAAGAAATGCTCTGAAGGAAGCGTATCCTGTGCTCCGGCGCTTGGCAGTATGGGAGCAAGCTGGGTTTTCCGGCGTGTGGTAAATGATTATCAGATAAACAAGGAATAAAGAGCAGTATAACAAGACCACACAGTCGGTACAGAGTCTCTGTTCCTTAAACAAGGCCTTCCCACCTTTATTTATGTAATGAACTGGGCTTTACGAGGGCCGTTAAACTTCGCAGATCATTTAACGTTAAGTTTTGTTAAGTGGTAATAGATGCTGGCTTTGAATAAAGTGAGATGGGTCATGCAAGTTGATAGCTGATAGGAACGGCCTCTTCTGGGAACACTGAACCATCTCAAAGGACGGCCAGCTTGATGAAGACGGTGGATCTACCATGATAAAGCAATCAGGGACGACGGAAGAAGCCACTTGATGCCCCATGCAGCTCCGGGTTCCGTGGCTGAGTGGAGGTATTTTTAATACACGCCTCTCTGACAGTGATAATTGATGGTTCTCCTTGTGCATTATTCACTCTTGGCTTCCTTTCTCCTACTGGGGTCCAAGACCAACCTGTGCTTGCAACCACAGAGCAAGAGAAGCCATTAAAATAATGAGATCAAACTGGTTGGATCCACGCTGGAGATCGCAGAATGACGAAGGGCTTGCCGTTCAGGTTAGGAACTTGGCTGGATGTGAGCTTCTTGGATGCAAGTCCTTCTTGGCTTGGATATACGGATCCAGGAGAATGCCTTGTTTGGCCGAACCCACAGTTTAAATAGGCAGTTTCTAAGATTCTGCAAGTGGTTGAATTTATTATAGGGGGCAGTATAGTACCAGGAAATGTCCCTCACAGTCCCTCCTCCTACCTCTTCACTCTTCCCTACCAGCCTGGAAGTAACAAGCTCAACCTCACACTTCCTCCTTTCACCTGCTAGAGATGCTCTTGAAGATGAAAGCAGCACCAATCCCAACTCTAGTCCTGCTTCTATCAAATGACGACTTCTGTTTGCTGCTGAATGTGGTTTCTTGCAGAGAGGGAACAGAATAAACCGTCTCGATGAACAGGAAGCCTGATGAAGACGGTGGATCCACCATGATCAAGCAATTAGGGATGATGGAAGAGGCCGACTGATACCACATGTAGCTCCGGGTTCAGTGGCCGAGTGGTGGCCCATGTAATGGACACTTTGGTGACCAGTGATAATTGATGGTTCTACGTGTGCCTTATTCACTCTTGGCCTCCTCTCTCCTACTGGGGTCCAAGACCAACCTGTGCTTGCAACCACAGAGCAAGAGAACCCTTTAAAATATCGAGATCAAACTTTTTGGGTCTGGGCTGGAGATTGCCAAACGACAAGGGCTTGCCATGGTTAAGAATAAAGGTTAGAACTTGGCTGGATATAAGGTTCTTGGATATAAGGTTCCATGAGAATGCTTTGCTTGGTCAAATCCCACCTGCAACCTGTTGAATTCATCCCGGGAAACCATAGGGGGCAGTATATTACCCTGCACATCCCCTCCTCCTACCTCTTCACTCTTCCCTACCAGCCGAGAAGTATCATCAGACTTCAGTAAACAACCAGCTTGATGAAGATGGTGGATCCACCATGAGAAAGCAATCAGGGACGACGGAAAAGGCCAATCGCTGCCACATGTAGCTCCGGGTTCAATGGCCAAGCGATGGTATATTTAATACACGCCTCTCTGACAGTGATAATTGATGGTTCTCCGTGTGCACTATTCACTCTTGGCCTCCTTTCTCCTACTGGGCTCCATGACCAGCCTGTGCTTGCCACCACAGAGCAGGAAATCCCGTGAAACTAATAAGATCAAGCTATTCGAGTCTAGGCTGGAGATTGCAGAACGACAATGGGCTTGACATGGTTAAGAACAACTTGGCTTGAATATAAGGTTCGTGGATATAAGTGGTTCTTGGTTTCCAGGAGAACGCTTTGCTTGGTTTCGAACCCACAGTTTAAATAGGCAGTTTGTAAGATTGCACAACCTGGTATATTCGTACTGTAAACAGTAGGGGGCGGCAACTCCCAAAAAGCAACACAGTCCCCTTCTTCCTCTTCACTCCTTACCAGTGTAGAAGTTTAGCGAGTTCAGCATCCAACCTCATGGCTTTACTCTCCTGTTCTGCTACCTACGGTACTTCTTTGACCATCTCAATGAATCACCAGCTTGATGAAGACGGCGGATCCACCATGATAAAGCCATCATGGACAATGGAAGAGGCCATTCAGTGTCATGTGTAGCGCTGGGTTCAGTGGCCGAGAACCACAATTGATGGTTCTACGTGTGCATTATTCACATTTCTTGGCCTCCTTTCCCTTACTGGGGTCCAAGACCAACCTGTGCTTGCAACCACAGAGCAAAAGAAGCCTTTAGATTATTGAGATCAAACTTTTTGGGTCTGGGCTGGAATTGCCAAACGTCAAGGGCTTGCCATGGTTAAAACCAAAGGTTATACCTTGGCTGGACATATGGTTCTTGGATATAAGGTTCCACGAGAATGCTTTGCTTGGCCAAACCCACAGTTTAATTGGACAATTTGTAAGATGGTGCAACCTGTTAAGTTCATACGGGGAAACAATAGGGGGCAGTATATTACCCGAAATGGCACATCCCCTCCTCCTACCTCTTCACTCCCTACCAGACAAGAAGAAACAAGTTCAACATCAACCTCCCTACCTTTCCCATCCAGGAGCGTCTCCAGAAAAGCAAAGCAGCACCAACCCTAGCTCTAGTCCTGCTTCTACGTAGCCCGGTACTGGGCAGCCCGGTTTGCGTCAGCGCCACCCTGAGGTGAGACGGGTGCTGCATCCCTAGCCAGCTGAAAACACCAAACACTGAAGCTCGCAGATTCTGGGTGAAGCTTTTCATAAGTATTTCCAGAAAGACCCCTGGAAGTTTGAGGACCACCCTCCCCATCCATTGGGGAGCATTCTGAATTGGCAGCTCAAGGCCTTGTACAGTATAAGCACAGCATGACGCGGTGCCTCGTTATGCTCTGCTGTTTCTAATGGGGAAACTGGACCAGTTCCTAAAAACATCAGCTGTCTGAACCCTGGTTGGGTTTGCCGTCACGTCTACTCAGTATTTAAGTGTGGGTTTTGATTTTCCCTTCTCATTTTTAGCAGCTTTTTCTTCTGGGTCCCATCTAAGCGCCTGCCAATTCCTGTCCGCCTGCTTCCAAAACGCTGCCCGGAGTGAAAGCAATGGCTATCGAGTCAGCCTTAGATAGCGCTATCAGTGAAATCTCTCTTTACCGCAGAGATGGCTGGCCCAGAATAGCTGACAGTGGTCTATTGTTTTCTCAGTCATCAATATGGATTGAGGGTTCTCCGAGTGGTCCGGCCCGGAGAACTGGCGGGAATAAAGAAAAAACCGTCAACAAGAAGGAGCGACCATGCGCCGGGAGCCAATACGATCGCACATGATAAGCTGCACCTCTTATAGCATTTGACATTTCCAATATTGAGAGAGATGCAAAAATAGCAGCACGTGTACGCAAAGAGCAAATACACCATCCACAAACACAAATTTACACAATCAATGCGAGCTCCGAGAGTTACCGAAAGCTTTTCTGGGGTCCTTGTTACGTGCATCGCTGTAAATGTCAAACTCTGCATCCGCAGGTAGTAAAGGTCAATATTTGTTCCTTTCCGCTGCATCTGTATCCCAAGGCTCCGCTTACATATAATCTCCCGCTCTGACAATAATCATAGTGGAAGGAAGTCGGAGCCTGAAAATCAATCTTCAGCCCAGGCCTCTCCTCGTACGGGGGGTACAACACATCATTCCGTGGCCCGGTCTCCGGGCCTGCTGCCCCTCCGAAATGCCGCAGCGAGGCTGCGATAAACGCAGGTGGACGTCCGCTGCTTTGTTTTGTGTGGCAGCCGTTTTAGAAAAGGTGAGTCACTGAGTCACGAGTAACGAGGTGAAGCTAAGTCATCGTGGTTGAGGTTTTGTGCCGTCATGCTCGAAAGCAGGCCCGAGGTGAGCTGAACGGTCGTCTTTGTCCCGTAAGTGGTGTCGCAGTAGTCCAGTTTTAACAACAGACATGCTCTCAAAGCAGCGTCCCAGAGATCCAGCTCCAGGGCTTTAATGAGCAGGCCGAGGGGACAAACGGTAGCATAGCTGGAGGACCTGATACGGACCTGTGCATGTTCTGTCCACTGGGATGCAACTTCTGCGAGATGGGACACAAACTGTGCTTCCAGATACACATCGTAAATCATACACACGGTATCGAGTCACATTATTATGACCAGTATTCAGTGTAGTCGACGGGGGCAGGCCAAACAGCAGTTAGACCGGCTGGTGAGTGATGCGGTAGGCAGCTGTACTGCAGTGCACCCCACAGCTGCTGGAGGGAGAGCTTTGCTATCCTGCTCTTCAATGGGAAGGACCCCCACAGGACCACCACAGAGTATGATGTGGGTGGTGGATCATTCTCAGCACTGCAGTGATGCTGAGGTGGTGGTGGTGGTGGTGTGTTGGTGGGCTAGTGTAAGTGGATCAGACCCAGCAGTGCTGCTGGACACCTCAGCGTCACTGCTAAACTGAGAATCGTCCACCGACCAAAACTAGGCAGCTGTGGCCAGCGTCCTGTGGGCCAGCGTCCTGTGGGCCAGCGTCCTGTGGGCCAGCGTCCTGTGGGCGGCATCCTGAGGCCAGCGTCCTGTGGGCCAGCGTTCTGTTGGGCAGCGTCCTGTGGGCCAGCGTCCTGTGGGCCAGCGTCCTGTGGGCCAGCGTCCTGTGGGTGGCATCCTGAGGCCAGCGTCCTGTGGGCCAGCGTCCTGTGGGCCAGCGTCCTGTTGGGCGGCGTCCTGTGGGCCAGCGTCCTGTTGGGCGGCGTCCTGAGGCCAGCGTCCTGAGGCCAGCGTCCTGTGGGCCAGCGTCCTGTTGGGCAGCGTCCTGTGGGCGGCATCCTGAGGCCAGCGTCCTGTGGGCCAGCGTCCTGTGGGCGGCATCCTGAGGCCAGCGTCCTGTGGGCCAGCGTCCTGTTGGGCAGCGTCCTGTGGGCCAGCGTCCTGTGGGCGGCATCCTGAGGCCAGCGTCCTGTGGGCGGCATCCTGAGGCCAGCGTCCTGTGGGCCAGCGTCCTGTGGACCAGCGTCCTGTGGGCCAGCGTCCTGTGGGCAGCGTCCTGTGTCCACTGATGAAGGACTAGAGGATGACCAACACTGCACTGTGCAGCAGCAGATGAGCTATCGTCTCTGACTGTCCATCTACAAGGTGGAGCAGCAAGGTAGGAGTGTCTAATAGAGTGGACAGTGAGTGGACACAGTGTGTAAACACTGCTGCACCACCTGGTTAATGGTGTTTTGGACATATCACGGTGGTCCTAGTATTATCATTCCTGTCCCAACTCTCTTGGAACCGTGTATCCATGTAGGTGCATGTTAACGAGATACAGCGACGCTGGACTGTCAATGTTCACGCGCTGCTCACAGTGGCTTTATAAACCATGGCTTTCTGGTGGTGTTTTATTTTTAGCATGGGGACTGAGAACACCACCCCACCCTGGACATGCCACCCATGCACACTGAGCGAGCATGGGTGCAGTGGCGGGCGGTGAGTGATTGATAGGTGAGGAGTTGCCCTCAGGCTGCAGCTGTCACACATCTCCACCGCTGAAGGCTCTGGCTTATGTCTCACCTCAGAGCCAGCACGCACACATGCGCGCCTCGGCCGCGTCAGGCCCAAACATGTCAGGCATGACACGGCGTGAGCTCGTCAGATTAAGGGTGTTTATGCACATAAATATTCATGCTCAGATTCCACATGCTTCCTTACGGAGACGGAAATTAGCCTGGAATGCCAGGAATGCTGCAGGGCTAAGTGCGTCGGCTAGACACGGACACAGAGTCGAGGATGCTCGTCTTTTCTGGGATATGGTTGGAAACAGCCGAGACGTTAACATCGTAATCAGCCCAATGTGCCTCTGGAGCGATAGGATTGACAATGGAACTGGAGCAATTCCCAAATAGATTCACTTCTCCATTATTGAATCCAGGTGTTCCAATCACTTCCATGGCCACAGGTGTATACAGCCGAGCACCTAGCCATGCAGGCTGCTCCTACAGACGTTAGTGAGAGAATGGGTCGCTCTCAGGAGCTCAGGGAAGTCCAGCGTGGTACCGTGATAGGATGCTCCACCTGTGCTACAAGTCCAGTCGTGAAATTCCCCCCTACTAAATATTCCACAGTCCACTGTCAGTGGGATTAGAACACAGTGGGAGTGATCGGGAACGACAGCAGCTCAGCCACAAAGTGTTAGACCCACACAATGACAGAGCGGGGTCAGCGGATGCTGAGGGTCATAGGTCACAGAGGTCACCAACTTTCTACAGAGTCCATCACTACAGACCTCCAAACTTCATGTGTCCTTCAGATCAGCTCAGGAACAGTGTGTAGAGCTTCATGGAATGGGTTTCCATGGCGAGCAGCTGCATCCCAGCCTTACATCACCAAGCGCAGTGCAGAGCGTGGAATGCAGTGGTGTAAAGCTCCGCCCCTGGACTCTAGCGCAGTGGAGGCGTGTTCTCTGGAGTGACCAATCACGCTTCTCCGTCTGGTGATCCGATAAACGAGTCTGGGTTTGGCGGTACCAGGAGAACGGTACTGGTCTGACTGCACTGTGCCGAGTGTAAAGTTTGGTGGAGGGGGGATTATGGTGTGGGGGTGGTGTTCAGGAGTTGGGCTCCGCCCCTTAGTTCCAGTGAGAGGAACTCTTAATGCTTCAGCAGACCAAGAGACTCTGGACCATACCATGCTCCAACTTTGTGGGACAGTTTGGGGACGGCCCCTTCCTGTTCCAACATGACCGCACACCAGTGCACAGAGCAAGCTCCATAAAGACATGGAGGAGCGAGTCTGGTGTGGAGGAACCGGACTGGCCTGCACAGAGTCCTGACCTCCACCCGATAGAACACCTTTGGGATGGATTAGAGTGGAGACTGAGAGCCAGGCCTTCTCGTCCAACATCAGTGTCTGACCTCACACATGGGCTTCTGGAAGAATGGTCAGAAATTCCCATCAGCACATTCCTAACCTTGTGGAGAGCCTTCCTGGAGGAGGTGAAGCTGGTGTAGCTCTAAAGGGTGGGGGGACATTATATTACACACTATGGATTAAGAATGGGATGTCACTCGGGGTTATACGCAGGTGAAGGCAGACAGGCCAATACCGATGTACTGTAGCACCAAGTATGATTGTATGTGGAGGCTGCTGACGGAGCATGGTGCATCTATATGTGGATGGGTGGATGTTCACTCAGAATAAAGCTCCACCTTGCCAGAGTGTTTGCACACAGCTGCAGTTGCTGCATGCGGTTTGTATATACTGTGTAGCATTAGCTTAGCTTCCCGTTTCTCTTGGCCTGTTTCACCTTAAATGGAGCAGCTTTTACATTCTAGCCCCTGAGACATCTGAAAGTAGCAGTTACATCATTTAAGGTGGAACAGGAAAACGCAAAACAAGAAGCTCAAGTTCCCCATCATCAAACTGCTGCTTCATTTAAGGCGGAACTTCAAACTGAAGCACCAGAACATAACAGCTGCACAATTTAAGGCGGAACAGGAAAATTGTAACAAGAGGCTGAGATGCCAAAAGGTAATTGCGCCATTTAAGGTGGAGTAAGAAAATTATATCAAGAGGCTGAGGTGCCAGAAATGTTGATTGTTGCACACCATTTAAGGTGGAATGGGAATACAGCAAGAAACATAAGGTAACAATAAACCATTTAAAGTGGAGTGCTGTGCCAGAACGTGACCCCCACACCATTTAAGGTGGAGCAGCATCATGGTAACAATAAGCTGAGGTGGTGCTGTGCCAAAATGTAGCTGAAATGTTGCATTGTTGCATGAAATGAAAATTTAAGGTGGAATAGAAAAATTCGAGCAAGAAACCCACAGTAACCAGAGACACCCCAGTAACTCCTGCAACATTTAAGGTGGAATAAGAAAATGATATCTAGAAGCTGAGGTGCCAGAATGTGACCCCTACACCATTTAAGGTGGAGCAGGATCATGGTAACAATAAGCTGAGGTGGTGCTGTGCCAAAATGTAGCTGAAATGTTGCATTGTTGCATGAAATGAAAATTTAAGGTGGAATGGGAATATTCTAGCAAGAAACTAAGGCACCCCAGTAACTGCTGCACCATTTAAGGTGGAGTAAGTAAATTATATCAAGAAGCTGAGGTGCCAGAACGTGACCCCCACACCATTTAAGGTGGAGCAGCATCATGGTAACAAAAAGCTGAGGCTCCTGCTGAAATGTTTGCACATTTAAGGTGGAATAGAAAAATTTGAGCAAGAAACCCACAGTAACCAGAGACACCCCAGTAACTCCTGCAACATTTCAGGTGGAATAAGAAAATGATACCTAGAATGTGACCCCAGCACCATTTAAGGTGTAACGGGAAAACTCGAACAAAACCTGAGACTCCAGAATGTAATTGTTGCACCATTTAAGGTGGACGGGAAAATTTTTAATGAGGCGGTGATGTGCCAGAATGTTGCCTAATTATTGCACCATTTAAGGTGGAATTGGAAGATTTTTAAATAATAACCCGAGGCACCAGAATGTAACTACGGCACATTTTTAAGGTGGAATTGGAAATTTCTAACAAGTCCCTGCTTATGTTGGCTGTTTCATGGAACCCATTGGTCAGTATTGGTCAGGAGGTGTTAAGCTTCTGAAGCAGCACTTTAGAAATGGGTGCACTTGTCTTTCAGCTGTGCTCAAACAGTAACCATCGTTCTCCAGATTCGTTAACCTTCCCTTTAGAGTTTATGGAGCGAAGGAAAAAATGAATCCTCCGTCAAGCAGAGCCCGGGTCATATTTTTGTATCAGTGACATCAATGACTGCCTCCACAGTTTTAGCCTGATTGTGAGATCGCAATCAATGAAAGGGAATACGCGGCGTGGAAAAAAATACTTGACCTCGGCATGATGGCTCGGCATTGTTCTCAGCCAGATTTTATCAAGGCCCTTTTTTTCCTCGGAGATTACGCCGTATAAAGAATCCCTGACTGCCCGAGCCTCTCGTCTTTCTAAAAAACTGGGAGCTCATTGGCTGAGGGCCTTCTGGGGTCACACCATTCAGAGGTTATATTACTGCATGCTGCATAATTCATTTTCCTTATCAGATGATCTTATCCAGGGTGAGTTTCAGAAGAGACGCTCTCATGTATCATCCGTTTGCTGAGTGGGATGGGTAAACAAAAGTAAACACAGATGCCAGACTCAAAGAAACTATGGAGGTGACGGCAAGTTCTCCGTAACAACTTGACGAAGCCGCGAGTTGCTTTATGCTGGGGCGGGCTTTACGTTTGATGCGTACTGAGCATACCCAGGTGTTCAGTGTACGTTGGTGTAGTTGTGGTTTTATTCACTCTGTAGTTCAGGGAAGAATAACACTCATAGCAATGCACACTGACAATATGGCCAAATGTATGAGGACACTAGGCCATCCCACCCTGTGCTGGACATGCCGTTGCAAACCCATAAAGGCTTCCACACAAGGGGTGTATATGGAAGTTCTGCCAACAGAGCATTGGACAAGAAGGCCTGGTTCCCTTCCGACATTCCAGTCCATCCCATCATCTTCTGTATAGTCGAGGGAAGGGCTCTGTGTAGGCCACACGGTCAGGGTGGAACAGGAAATGTATCTGCCCCACAAAGAAGGCTACGACTGTGTACAACGTGTTTGTGTGCTGTAGCATTAGTATCACCCAAGAGGCCCAAACCCTGAAAAGCCTCTAGACCGTTATGTCCCCTCCACCAAACCTGACTGTTGGCATTATGCATTTGGGTAGGTGGTGTTCTCCTGGATTCATCCACCAAACCCAGATTCGTCTACCAGACTTCCAGACAGTAAGGAGTGGTTCATCACTCCAGAGGTGTACATCATTTCCACAGCTCCAGAGTCTAGTGGTGGCACACTTTACACCGATGCTTGGCATTGCGCATGGCATCTTAGGCTTATGTCCAGTTGGGTCTGATTTGGTCCACCACATAGGGAATAAAAAGGAGATGTGTCCCTATACTTTTGGCTTTAGGCACTGTTTTCAGGTGAACATGAATCCACTAAAACACACTGACTCTATAGGAATAAGAACGTCTCCACATACATCTTAAGTGATCTGGTTGCAAGCGGGCCGAAAGGTACTCCCCTATTCCTGCCGTTTCCATGGGTCTGAAATGGCTCTCTGATGGTCGTGTTTGACTGTTACCAGCGTTTAGACTGCATGGGTTGCTATTAGCTGTGTTCCCTATGGATTAGTGAACTCAGAGTCCAGGGGGCGGGGTCAGATGCTGGCCATCAAAGTGGAAATACTCAAAGTGGACTCCTCAACTCAAGATATCAACATCATACCATAGTGTCTTGGTGTACAGTAACTCAGTAAGTGTAATGTGTTAGTGTGCTGTAAGTAGTGTGTTGGTGTACAGTAACTCAGTAAGTGTAATGTGTTAGTGTGCTGTAAGTAGCGTGTTGGTGTACAGTAACTCAGTAAGTGTAATGTGTTAGTGTACTGTAAGTAGTGTGTTGGTGTACAGTAACTCAGTAAGTGTAATGTGTTAGTGTGCTGTAAGTAGTGTGTTGGTGTACAGTAACTCAGTAAGTGTAATGTGTTAGTGTGCTGTAAGTAGTGTGTTGGTGTACAGTAACTCAGTAAGTGTAATGTGTTAGTGTACTGTAAGTAGCGTGTCGGTGTACAGTAACTCAGTAAGTGTAATGTGTTAGTGTACTGTAAGTAGTGTGTTGGTGTACAGTAACTCAGTAAGTGTAATGTGTTAGTGTGCTGTAAGTAGTGTGTTGGTGTACAGTAACTCAGTAAGTGTAATGTGTTAGTGTGCTGTAAGTAGCGTGTTGGTGTACAGTAACTCAGTAAGTGTAATGTGTTAGTGTGCTGTAAGTAGCGTGTCGGTGTACAGTAACTCAGTAAGTGTAATGTGTTAGTGTGCTGTAAGTAGTGTGTTGGTGTACAGTAACTCAGTAAGTGTAATGTGTTAGTGTGCTGTAAGTAGTGTGTTGGTGTACAGTAACTCAGTATATGTAATGTGTTAGTGTACTGTAAGTAGCGTGTCGGTGTACAGTAACTCTAAGTGTAATGTGTTAGTGTGCTGTAAGTAGTGTGTTGGTGTACAGTAACTCAGTAAGTGTAATGTGTTAGTGTGCTGTAAGTAGTGTGTTGGTGTACAGTAACTCAGTATATGTAATGTGTTAGTGTACTGTAAGTAGCGTGTCGGTGTACAGTAACTCTAAGTGTAATGTGTTAGTGTACTGTAAGTAGTGTGTTGGTGTACAGTAACTCAGTAAGTGTAATGTGTTAGTGTGCTGTAAGTAGTGTGTTGGTGTACAGTAACTCAGTAAGTGTAATGCGTTAGTGTGCTGTAAGTAGCGCGTTGGTGTACAGTAACTCAGTAAGTGTAATGCGTTAGTGTACTGTAAGTAGCGTGTTGGTGTACAGTAACTCAGTAAGTGTAATGCGTTAGTGTACTGTAAGTAGCGTGTGGGTGTACAGTAACTCAGTAAGTGTAATGCGTTAGTGTGCTGTAAGTAGTGTGTCGGTGTACAGTAACTCAGTAAGTGTAATGTGTTAGTGTGCTGTAAGTAGCGCGTTGGTGTACAGTAACTCAGTAAGTGTAATGTGTTAGTGTGCTGTAAGTAGTGTGTCGGTGTACAGTAACTCAGTAAGTGTAATGCGTTAGTGTGCTGTAAGTAGCGCGTTGGTGTACAGTAACTCAGTAAGTGTAATGTGTTAGTGTGCTGTAAGTAGTGTGTCGGTGTACAGTAACTCAGTAAGTGTAATGTGTTAGTGTGCTGTAAGTAGTGTGTCGATGTACAGTAACTCAGTAAGTGTAATGCGTTAGTGTGCTGTAAGTAGCGTGTTGGTGTACAGTAACTCGGTAAGTGTATTGTGTTAGTGTACTGTAAGTAGTGTGTTGGTGTACAGTAACTCAGTAAGTGTAATGCGTTAGTGTGCTGTAAGTAGTGTGTTGGTGTACAGTAACTCAGTAAGTGTAATGTGTTAGTGTGCTGTAAGTAGTGTGTTGGTGTACAGTAACTCAGTAAGTGTAATGCGTTAGTGTACTGTAAGTAGCGTGTTGGTGTACAGTAACTCAGTAAGTGTAATGCGTTAGTGTGCTGTAAGTAGCGTGTTGGTGTACAGTAACTCAGTAAGTGTAATGTGTTAGTGTGCTGTAAGTAGTGTGTTGGTGTACAGTAACTCAGTAAGTGTAATGTGTTAGTGTACTGTAAGTAGCGTGTTGGTGTACAGTAACTCAGTAAGTGTAATGTGTTAGTGTACTGTAAGTAGTGTGTTGGTGTACAGTAACTCAGTAAGTGTAATGTGTTAGTGTACTGTAAGTAGCGTGTTGGTGTACAGTAACTCAGTAAGTGTAATGTGTTAGTGTACTGTAAGTAGTGTGTTGGTGTACAGTAACTCAGTAAGTGTGATGCGTTAGTGTTGGAAGTTGTCTTACTGCTGTACGGTTATGGAGTTGCTCAGTTCTGTGCAACTGAATTGGATTGTGGAGCTGATTAAAGCATGCACAGGTAAACCTATGGAGGTGTCCACTGCCCTCTTTTCCAGATGTTCTGCAGGACCCAGACTTACACAGTCTCCTTCCTTTCCATGCTTAACATGGTGTGGGATCAGAAAGAGTGCTCCCTATCCTTTCTGTCCTCTCCTTCAGGGTCCTTGCGAGTGCCACGTCACATGTCTCAGCTGTTAATTAAGCGCCTCTATTCTCCATATTTCTCCCAACCAAGGCCTTTACATTGTGACGGTCTGTCTTTCCCAAGGACACACTGCACCCCCCCCATCCCCCCACCCCTTCCAACCCTGACAAGGCCATGACCCCACCTAAGTTCCATACAGGCACTAATTAGGGCACCTTCCCCTGGGTCCTCGCCACGCTGCACTAAAGGGAGCGTGGTGACACAGGAGCGCTACTCAGCTCCACTGACCTTGCTCCCTGACAGCCAAAGGCGTTTTAGGCTGCTGCATGATGCATTATCCGGTGCGGTTCCCCGCAACTTAACAAATCTTTCCAGCTCGCCCCGGCCCTAGCGCTTCCGAGAGGACCGATAGCTTGTCCTCTTCGGCGTGAAGTTGTAGGACACCGGGAAAAAAAAGACAAGATGAATATGAAAGATCCACTCGGCAGCAGGGAGAGCGTCTTGCCATGTGGCTGTTGATGTTTTAAACATGGTGCAGAGGCGACACTGCTACGCTCCCGATTCTTTTTGGGTTGCCAGCGCATTATTATTCATGCACTCTACATTCCTTTATCACTTCCTGCACCGTGGATGGATGGGATTCATAACTCGGAGGATATTGATGCCGGGAACTGCCTTGAGCGACTGGCTACATCCACCCATGTTCTCGCAAGTGTTATCCACTCGGGGCTTTAAAGCGAGTGTGCTCGGGGAGGAGGAGGCGGCGGCGGCACTTCGGATTGGCGCGCACAAACTTCAAGCCAACCTTTAGCTATGTTTAGGCCCACGATGGTGGAAACTATCTGGCCTCCACAGGCCGTTTGAGGGAGAACACAAGGAGGGGGAAAAATAAGAGGTCCCGCTTCGGTCAGCTTCCTCATGGGCTCGGCGCATCTCCTTCTTCTTCCTGCGCGGGACTTCAGAGAGCCGTGTCTGACTATGTCCTCCACCCACCTCATTCCTGGCTCTCGAGTTCCTCTTCCAAAGCGGCGCGTGGAGGAGGGTGGAGTGGAAATCGAATGCTCTCGCTCGTCCTGCGCATTAAAGTGGTGGGTGAGGGTCACTTCGCCCAGGAGTCCGCACGTCTCCCTCGCTCCCTCTCTGCGGCCCACGCGCTGAGTCAGCCGGCAACAACTACGGGGGATCTTCCACTCCTGCGGCTCCGGCTCGCGATGTGGAGTCTAAATAAAACCAGATGGAGCAACTCTGAGAGAATGGGAAGGGGAGAGTCACGCCATCACGACTCGCTGGAGTTCAGGGAGCCCGTCAGGCAAGGAGAATCCATCTGTAGGGCTTGGGGATCCGACACATGTAGTTCCAAGCGGCTTACGACTTGAGATGCATCTTGTATGCTGTGATCGCAAGTGTCGGACTCTCGTCAGCACCACCCATATTGGCTATCCACAAGCTCTTCCTTGTGTAAGCGCTTCCAAACATCATCAGTGTGTGAAGCTAAATGCCAGCAGCCAACTACACTCTTGCATTGCTCTCCAGACTCTAGAGTCTCTAGGGTGGAGGTTTTCAAATCCGGACCTTAAATCCTGATTATCCAGATAAGCACTTGCTCAAGCCCACTGTCTATTCTTCCGGCTGCTGAGAGGCAGGAACCAGGCGGTTCCGAGGTTTTCCCCCTGACCATGTCTGTTGAACAGCCAAAAGAGCTGGTGTATCAGTCAATAGGTCTGTCACTACACCTTACTCAATGGACCTGTCACTACACCTTACTCAATGGACCTGTCACTACACCTTACTCAATGGGCCTGTCACTACACCTCACTCAATGGGCCTCAGTGGACCTGTCACTACACCTCACTCAATGGGCCTGTCACTACACCTCACTCAATGGGCCTGTCACTACACCTCACTCAATGGGCCTGTCACTACACCTCACTCAATGGGCCTGTCACTACACCTCACTCAATGGGCCTCAATGGGCCTGTCACTACACCTTACTCAATGGGCCTCAATGGGCCTGTCACTACACCTCACTCAATGGGCCTGTCACTACACCTTACTCAATGGGCCTCAATGGGCCTGTCACTACACCTTACTCAATGGGCCTGTCACTACACCTTACTCAATGGGCTTGTCACTACACCTTACTCAATGGGCTTGTCACTACACCTTACTCAATAGGCCTCAATGGGCCTGTCACTACACCTTACTCAATGGGCCTGTCACTACACCTTACTCAATAGGCCTCAATGGGCCTGTCACTACACCTTACTCAATGGGCCTGTCACTACACCTTACTCAATGGGCCTGTCACTACACCTCACTCAATGGGCCTGTCACTACACCTTACTCAATGGGCCTGTCACTACACCTCACTCAATGGGCCTGTCACTACACCTCGCTCAATGGGCCTCAATGAGCCTGTCACTACACCTTACTCAATGGGCCTCAATGGGCCTGTCAATACACCTTACTCAATGGGTCTGTCACTACACCTTACTCAATGGGCCTCAATGGGCCTGTCAATACACCTTACTCAATGGGTCTGTCATTACAACTCATTTAATAGGCCTGTCACTACACCTTACTCAATGGGCCTCCAATAGGCCGGTCACTACACCTTACTCAATGGGCCTGTCACTGTAGCCTTCCATCCCCAGACTCTCTAGAGCCGAGGTCTTCAAATCCGGCCCATAAATCCAGATTCCAGTCCTGGAATTTGTCAGCACTTCTAGTTAATTGAACCTACTAATTACAAAATCCAGGACCGGGAACTAGATTTCTTCATCGGTCCTGATTTGAAGACCCCTGGGGTATAGTGAAGAACCCTTGAAGAGTCCCTTTTTAAGGGTGAATGGTTTTAGCCAGTTTCCGGTCCTGAAATTTGTAAACGCTGATATTTAATTGAACATCTTGGTTATTATGAAATCCAGGACCGGAAACTGGATTCAAGATCTAGATTTGAAAACCTTGAGAGACTGTGGGACCTTTAGCCATCTACAGGAACCACCTACTACTTTAGGAAAAGGAAATTTGGCTGGCTTAGCTGGAACAACAAACATTTGGTTTATATCGTCCCAGCTCGAGCCAAACCAGACACGGAATGCATATATGTGACCATGGGGACAGCTGCTTGGATGCATCTGGCAGAATCCTGACAATGGGGCATGTGGGTGGGGCGTCTGCGGGCGGGACCTTTGTGTTGGTTGGGGCTTAGTGACGGGACTGTTTGGCTGAACCTTCTGGTTAAAATAATTGGTTTTGCTACTGATACAGGAACTGACACTCCTGGTAACAGTTTGTTACATGGTGTAAAATGTATTTATGGCCAGTTTTTATACTGTATATGATCTTATCTCATTTCTGGCTCCCATGAGAACCAAACAGCCTGCCATGGCGCTCATGTTGCATCGCTGTTGCAGAGAAGCAGCAGCCTGTGTGCACACAGGACGGGTTGCTAACCCTCTCCTAACAAAGGGGTCACAGACAGCTTGAGTTTTGCCAGCTGTGATGTAGATGCCTGTATGTAATGTATCCTCTTCTGAGCTCGCCCAGTCATTTCCTGGGTACTGGGCTGCACTGGGGCTCCCGCTGGTAAATTGCCATGTGAACATTGCTGAGATTTTGGCTTGTGTCCAGCTGGAACCACCTCTCCCTAAATTACCACCAAGTTTTCTGGTTTAAAGGACATGCGGTTAAAGGGCTGGCACTGGCACTGGTATTACTGGGCATTTAAACACCAATTATAAACAGTGGGCAGAACAGCGTTTAGATAGAACCCTGGTTCCCAAACTGTGGTACCAGTAGAGGGCACTGCAGTGATGCCAACGTGGTGGTGGTGTGTAAGTGTGTGTGGTGCTGGTGTGAGTGGATGCTGCTTTCCACCAACCACAGCTATCCTGCACAACATTGTTCTGTGGGCAGTGTCCCAAGGGTAGCATCCCATGGGCAGCCAGTGTCCACTGATGAAGGACTAGAGGGTGACCAGCACTGCACTGTGCAGCAGCAGATGAGCTATCGTCTCTGACTGTCCATCTACAAGGTGGACCAGCAAGGTAGGAGTGTCTAATAGAGTGGACAGTGAGTGGACACAGTGTCTAAACACTCCAGCAGCTCTGCTGTGTCTGATCCACTCACACCAGCACCACACACACTACCACACCACCACCACGTCAGTGTCACTGCAGTGCTGAGAATGATCCACCACCCACATCATACCTGCTCTGTGGTGGTCCTGTGGGGGTCCTGCCCATTGAAGAACAGGGTAACACAGTATACAGGGAAACAGATGGACTACAGTCTGGACCTGTGGAACTACAGAGTTCTGCTGTATCATAGTAACAGTTGTTAAGGCCCGTGTGGGAGCCGTACGAGAGCAGTCTGAGTAACGTTGGTTTTACATTGGTCATTCCGGATGCTGGACTTTCTCCCGTCTGCTCCTCATTAAATAAACATGCAGCGGTGATCAGACCCACATTTCCTCACTCCTGACGACACAGAGAGCAAACTACAGGCAAACACATTTCTGAAGTATCCGAAGTGAATTTAGCTGAACACACGAGCTCAGAGCAGAATAACCAGAGCCGCATTTCTGGGTAAGGGAGCGTCTAGGAAGTGCAGAACCTGTGGATGTTTACATTAGAACCCATTAATGGTTGTAGAGGCTGTAGTGGTCGTTTAGTGTGATTGGGTGCCCACTAAACGGATGATGTCACTGTGCTGACCCCATTCCATACACTAATTCCATACACTACCAGTCAGAAGTTTCGAAACTCCCCTCTAAATGGATGGTGTTGGTGGTCCTAAAGACTCTACAGTCTCACACTGAGCAGCTCCACCTGCTGAGAGTCTGAACCAGTCCATATCCTGATACACCACATCTACTCCTCCATATCTCCACCTCAAATATATATTTAGTGGTGTAAAAACTTTGATCTCTTTTCCTGCACAGTGTAAAAGCTCTAGTTCTCCTTTCAGGTTAGTGAATATTCATGATGGACAGACCAATAGAATCGCTCCAAACCTGCTTAGTAATAAACCTTGTTCTATCAGCTCCACTGCAGGGTAAGGAAGCTGGTTCCTCCTCCTGTACAGCTCCACTCTGGAGGGGTTTAAGGTGGACTGGATAACTCCATGAGGGCTGGTTTATAGTTTGATGTCTTCGCTTTTATGCTACAGTGAAGCTTTAAGCAGACGTGTGGACTCGAGTCACATGACTTGGACTCGAGTCCGACTCGAGTCACTAAACTGATGACTTGTGACTTGACTCGACAACATTACTAAAGACTTGCGACTTGACTTAGACTTTACCTTTACTGACTTGGACTTGGAATCGGACTTGAGCTTTAAGACTCGAAAAGACTTGACAACCCTACTTTAACATAATGAATAAGTAAAACTGAATCACGTAACTGGATCATTTTATATT
Source organism: Prochilodus magdalenae (assembly GCA_024036415.1). Classification (NCBI taxonomy): domain Eukaryota; kingdom Metazoa; phylum Chordata; class Actinopteri; order Characiformes; family Prochilodontidae; genus Prochilodus; species Prochilodus magdalenae. The sequence goes on from JAMWET010000865.1 coordinate 193,434, forward strand.
AAATGGCGCTGGAACGCTAGGGAGCTGAGCCGCTCAGCCCAAATGATACGTAACCTATCAACAAGTAAAGCCGTAACCGTACAGCCAATCACGGGAAGCTTTGAGGGGGGCGCCAGTGTTGAATTTGTGCGGAGAAGACGAGTAACATGATCCCAAAAATAATCCTGTTCAACTACAAAGATTATAATGTAGTAAATAAAAGAAGAACTGCGGTATGCAAGACATGTGGAGTCAAGATCACAGATGGAGGTGCAACCACTTCAAACTCGACATTTGAGGCTGCACAAAGAACAGTAAGTCTGTGCTGTGTATATTTCGCGTATAGCAGTTAGCAAGCTAGCAAACGTAGCGACATAATAAACAACAGCGAATGTAAACAAAGCTGTTGTCCTCTGTTCGTCCCTCTCTCACACCGTTCACTGTGAGAAATTTTACTGAAAATTAAAGTGTTTAGGAACCACAGCATCTCAGCCACGACGTGGTGAATTAGCATAGAGCAGAAAAGTGTCAAACACAGCAGTTCACACATGCTGTTATATAGATATATATGTATATATATACATGTGTATATATATATATATATGTATATATATATGTATATATATATGTATATATATATATGTGTGTATATATATATGTATATATATGTATGTATATATATATATATATATATATATATATATATATATATATATATATATATGTGTGTATATATATATATATATATATATATATATATATATATATATATATATATATATATCTTTATATATATATATATATATATATATATATATATATATATATGTATATGTGTGTATATATATATATATATATATATATATATATATATATATATATATATATATATATATATATATATATCGTCGCTGTCCAAGGAAAAACAAGTATCTCCAAAATGGCAACTTTACAAGAGAGGCCAAAAACCTCATTCAATTTTAATGTAAGTCAATGGAACCAGACGTTTTTCTAAGCAATTTTGGGCCATTTCTGTTGGTCTATTCATCATGTAGATCTCACAGTGTAAACGACTGCCGCTGTTTTCAAATTATGCATAAAAGTCAAAATGGACAAAAAATGGAGATACATGTTTTTCATTGGACGGCGACGATATATATATTACAGGTCCATACATTAACGCTTATGGGTTTAGAATGTGATGTCATTAAAAATTCCTGTAGGTGGAATGTGTTCTACTACTTCGTTATAGTGTGGTGTTCCTCCACCTTGGCCTTCGAGGCCCACTGCCCTGCACATTTTACTGTTTTTTTTTCTGCTTTTTTTCAGCACCTATTTTAACTCAGTAATGGGCTGGCTATGAGGTGATTAGTTGGATCAGATGTGTTGGGAGAAGGGAAAACAATAAAAAGTGCAGGGCAGTGGGCCTCCAGGGCCAGGGTTGAGAAACAATGATGTAGTGTACTTTGTTAGCCTGTTTACAGAAATTTATAGCATACTGAAACAGCTCATATGATATCATGAATCATATGATATTCTTGTCCTTTCCTAACCTTGACTTTTTGTTGCTGTAAACTGTGGTATAATGTCACATTCATTTTTCCATACTGCGTTTAGTACATATCTATTAGAGATTACAGTAAGCACTTTGTTAACTGCACAGTACTTTGCAGGTTATTTAATCCTCAAATTATTTAATTAACGATTTGCACTACTTGTTCCTGTTAAGTAAAATAGCACTTTGTTGTTTGAACTGTTTGAGATGATGCAAGTTGTTTTTGTTATACTAAATACAAACTTTAAAAACATTTATGATTATGTCAGTTTAATATACTATGAATCAGCTGCATCAGTTATGTGAAATATTGAAATGACATCTGGTGACTTGACTAGGACTCGAAGTTTAAGACTTGGGACTTGACTTGAGACTTGCTTGTATTGACTTGGGACTTGACTCGAGACTTGCTTGTATTGACTTGGGACTTGACTCGTGACTTGATTGTTAAGACTTGAGACTTACTTGTTACTTGCAACTTAGTGACTTGTTCCCATGTCTGGCTTTAAGATCAACAGGAGGAGAACCTGCTATGAGGAGCCGGATCTAAACTTTTGACTGGCGGTGTAATTTGTCATGTGAACTCATATCATAGTGTGAACTCAATCAAAAATTGGTGGACCGTTGCCCAAGAGTCCTTTTCCCCTTTACCTTTATTTACACACCAGCTTACATCATCACACATGCATTGTACTGTACACCATAAGCCATGTTTGCTACCAAGGCTGAGCCAGCTAATCTGTACAAATGGCCGACATGTGGCATTTGGACGGGACTACAATCACTGAGGACCATTGGCAATCTTCACACTACCGCACCTCACCATGTCCCTGGCCGAATAGGGCTTAGGTCAGTGTTTCTCAGCCCTGGTCCTGGGGGCACCCTGCCATGCACATCCTACTGGTTCCCCTGCTTTAGCACACCACCTGCAGCTCTGAAAGGGCTCGCTAATGAGCTGGTAAGTTGAATCAGGTGTGTGGAGAGAAAAGGGGAAGCTCTAAAATGTGCATGGCAGGGTGCCTCCAGAACCAGGGCTGAGAAACACTGGCCTAGAGAGCGCTAACCAAAACCTGTTATTTCCTAAACCGCCGGCCTGGAAGTTACCGGAGCATGGGCATGGACTGGAGATATGGGTTATATAAATATTATGGGGAGGATAGAATTGTCCCTACCAATATATTCAGTGGCTGCTGTTGGATTGGGTGGGAATCGGTGGGTTGTTGTGTCCCTACCAATGTCCCCACCGAACCTATTGGACCTGTGAATCCCACTCTTTATAATTCCGGTGTGTTATTGGAGGGCACGGACGAGGGTGGCTTGAATTAAGGACCTCATGGTTTGTAGAGCCATTCTTGGAAATAAAGGTTCCTTTGGAGCAAAACTATTGACGGTTCCTCAAAGAACCTATCATAGCACTTTTCCACCAATCTAGAACTGGTTCTGTTCTGGTCCATGCACCTAATTTTGAACTGTTCGGAACTCAAAAAGTTGGTTTCCAGCTGGGACCAAAGAATAGTAGGCTCTTGAGCATCAGCCAGAACGACATCCTTGGCCATAAAGTTGTTGAGGACATCTGTTCCCTGGAGAACCTATCATAGCCCACTGTAGAGCAGGTTCCGTTCTGGATGTGCACCTACTGTTGAACTGTTCCGAAGTTCGTAATCCCTAAAAAGTCGTAGGCTCCTCAGCACGGACCAGGGCGACATCCTGGGGGTGTGAAAGTTGTTGAGGAAAGAGACGGCAGCAATGGTGACACCCAGTGGTCTGCTGGAGAACCTCCAGTGGTCGAAGTAGTATAGTTGTACTGCAGGACGTCTGATTCAGTTGGGATCAGAAATCTCGGCATAGATGACAGATGGGCATGGTTACCTGATTTAAGGACTGCCAGTACCCCCACGACGACTTGCCCAATCCTGCCAGAGGTGCGGCGCCCCAGAGGAAGGCCTATGGCTTGTCTTCAGGATTTGAGTAAGGGTCACCACAGACTTGAAGGACCCGAGGTGCCTTGTACAAGAGAACCAAACGCCTCCTCGAGCACCTCCATACCTTAGGAAAACCACTTTTGGTTCCCAGAGAACCTATCAAAGACCTTTCCCACCAAGGAAGACATTTTCCAATCTGGTTCGTGCATCCAATTTTGAACTCTTCGGAAGGTCAGAACCCACAAAGTTTGTTCCCAGCTGGAACCAAAGAATAGTAGGCTCTTTGGCACGGACTGTAATCAAGCCAATCAGTCTGTGGGTGTGAGTTGTTGAGGGCCGAGAAGACCACAATGGCAACACCCAGTGGTCTGCTGGAGAACCTCGTCAACGTCGTCTTATCTCCAGTAGCTGATGTGCGCTTGCTTTCTGAAAATATATTAACATCTGAAATAAGATCCCAAGTAATCTACACGCTCCGCCATCTTGTTAGCACCACTGTTGGTGTTCCCGGAATGTCACCACCAAACCAATACCCTTGGAATAGCGTGTAGATGGATCACACTGGATCAGGCCATGCAGTTCCAAGAAAGACAAAGAAACATGAAGCTGATTCTCCTCGTCCTAATGTTGTGTCATCAGAGTTATTGGATCGGGCTCTCTCCTAAATGGCCACCGAGATTGGAACATCTTTCTTCCGACTCTTTGTCGGACTCGACCTCTAGCTTTCTGTTGATTGTGTGAGCGCCATGTGTCTTCGCCGGCGAGCGCTGAAGAGCTCAGGCTGCAGTCCTCCATCTGCCTTTGTATTTGCGGATTCACTTTTATCTTGATAAATGCAGGGGGAAAGAATGAACCCCCTTCCGCACTCCCACCATTCCGCCCTCCCACCATTCCGCACTCTGGTCTTCCTTCATTTGCCTGGTGGGGAGGGATCGTGTTGTTTAGTGGAGTTGTAATATCGGGCCTGGACCGCATGGCGTGTTGGGGTGCAGTTGGGTTTAATAAGTGGGCCGTATTCTTCGAGATCAACCATTAATCATGATTTGGTTTCGCTCTTTTCCGACGTTATCATATTTCCCATCTCACTTCCCTTCCTGTTACCCAGTCAAAAGCATCTCATCCATTTTAATCATTTGACTATTTGACTGGTTGGAAAGAAGAAAAAAAAATCAAGGCACTGCCGAGCAATCTGTTACCCAGCGTGATTAGCGAACTGTCAGCTGTCTCAGGCTGATATCTTTGTCCATGGAACAAAAGCTTTAGCGTTCTTTTCCCCATGCCGGATAAACAGAACCTCCGTGTATGGATGTTACATTAGTATATGTGAGTGTAGCGTCTACGGCACACGCGTCTCTAGACATGTCTAGGTGTCAGGTAAGCGTTAATTATGGTTCTGTCAGCCCAGCATTCAAACAGATGTGATGTAGTTTGCTAATTGGACCTGTGAATCCAACTCATTGTAATTCCAGTGTGTTCATTGAGGGCAATTTTGGGGGCGGGCCTAAATTGAGGGTCTCCTATGGGTTGGGCGAGCCACTCTTGGAAATAATGGTTCTTTTGGAGCGAAGCCACTTTTGGTTTCCCTGGAGAACCTATCATAGCCCAATGTAGAGCAGGTTCCGTTCTGGATGTGCACCTACTGTTGAACTGTTCCGAAGTTCGTAATCCCTAAAAAGTCGTAGGCTCCTCAGCACGGACCAGGGCGACATCCTGGGGGTGTGAAAGTTGTTGAGGAAAGAGACGGCAGCAATGGTGACACCCAGTGGTCTGCTGGAGAACCTCCAGTGGTCGAAGTAGTATAGTTGTACCGCAGGACGTCTGATTCAGTTGGGATCAGAAATCTTGGCATAAATGACAGATGGGCATGGTTACCTGATTTAAGGACTGCCAGTACCCCCACGACGACTTACCCAATCCTGCCAGAGGTGCGGCGCCCCAGAGGAAGGCCTATGGCTTGTCTTCAGGATTTGAGTAAGGGTCACCACAGACTTGAAGGACCCGAGGTACCTTGTACAAGAGAACCAAACGCCTCCTCAAGCACCTCCATACCTTAGGAAAACCACTTTTGGTTCCCAGAGAACCTATCAAAGACCTTTCCCACCAAGGAAGACATTTTCCAATCTGGTTCGTGCACCCAATTTCGAACTCTTCGGAAGGTCGGAACCCACAAAGTTTGTTCCCAGCTGGAACCAAAGAATAGTAGGCTCTTGGGCACGAACTGTCATCCAGCCAATCAATCGTGGGTGTGAGTTGTTGAGGACAGGGAAGACAACAATGGCAACCCAGTAGTCTGCTGGAGAACGTCGTCTTTGTCTCGCAGCTAATCTATAAGCTCCGCCATCTGTTGTTGTTGTTGATGTCGTATCTCTTGATGTTTCTTGGTTTTAATGAAAACTGATGCAGTGTAGGCTGGTTCCTTGCACAGCACCAAGGTTCTACGAAGCCTGAACGGGACGAGAACCAACGTTCTTTTGGTTGAAACAGGCTATCCATGGTTCTTTCTTTAAATAACACAGTCTGAGGTGAATGGTTATCCTGTGTTTGGTCATCTTTGGTTGGGGAAATAACCAGATGCCTTCCAAGCCTCGTTCACTAGCTTTCCCTGCAAACCACCGTCAGTGGTGCACTGGTATTTAGAGTGGCAATGAATCAGTGTTTATTCAGCCTCATTCATATCCATTCATATCCGTGGTGAATGATGCTTCATGGGACATTACTGATCTTTTTTTTGCCATCCCGGTAAAAAAAAACAAAAAAATAGAAGGCGCTCATTAATGTTGTCAGTTCCTTAATATTTCATTCTTACACTAAGACCATCCATCAACCTAAAGCAGCCAGTGGCAAATCACACACAGGCAGGGGGCCTTACGGAGGCGTGATGTGGGCTGGGATATTGAAATGACTTTAGATTCATTTCTACAGATTTTAATGAGAAATGACGGTATGTCTGTGGATTAGAGTTTGGAGATCTGCCCTACGGCAGTGCCTGCACTTTGGTGGTTGTAGGTTAAAGGAAACCATAAGGGTTTGAAAGGGGGGTAATAATAAATGGGAGTCTATGGTAGGAACCAGGGATGGATAAACAGCATATAGAGTGGGGAGTATGTCTGT